>JBCEWC010006560.1:0-21399 GCA_038996855.1 Solanum aculeatissimum | reverse complement strand
GGGGGGCTTTGATTAATATATTGATAGAATAATATTACATAATTGGAGCCTACAAATGGAACCATACATATATATACAAAAATATTTTGGTAGGCCAAATGGTATTGCCTATTTTATTTGGTGAAAGTATTAATTAATTAATTATTGCAAGTGAAAATTCCTCATGTTGCTCGGACTAAAAAAAATCATATACTATACGATAAATTCTTCAAAAGTTATGTATTTTTTAATTAACATAAATATGATAATATTTTTAGACGATTCTAACAATAATTATTTTCTTGTATTATTAGACTAAGTTAACAGAAGAACACAATATAATAATTATAATTTAATTACTGATTAATTAATTAATTAAATAAGATAGTAGTAATATTTAAATACTTCTTACTTACTTGCACTTTTATGTTAATTAATTTTTCTACCTAACTAAAATAATAAATACCATAGGCTAAAAAAGTCAAGAGTTTGAGCATCAATACTGGCTCTTTATATTATTATTGGTATTTAATTATTTATTTATTAATTAATATATACAATTGGATCCAGCTCTATTTTGTAGTTCTTAAATAATAATTTTTTTTCCATATTGGAGAAACTTAAATAACAAGCTTTTATATATCAATGAAAGGTGATCAATTTAATTATCTTTTAATTTGTGTAATTAGGTTTTAGGTGAGGAAAATAAGGACATTTGATCTCTTAAAAATGAAACCTTGTCTACTAAAAATAAATAAATTATGACAACATTATTTTTTTATTCTTCTTTCTATATTTTTTTTTCAATTAATTTATTTTTATTATTAATAAGAAAAAAAATTGATGTGACAAAATAAAAAAAATTATTGGACCATTCAATATTGGAGTGCATTTGTTTGTTGCAAAGAGCCAAATTTGAAAGTTTCAATCCATTTTGATAGTGATTTTGTTTTTTCTCCATTATCCTAATATATATTTAGAAATGAATTTAATTAATATATATATATATATATATTGATATTATAATGTTAAAAACTAATTTTATTAATGATTTCTCTTTATGAAGACCTTTTCAATATTTTCTTGATACGAAAGAAGTTCTTAGGTAATAGATAAAATATCAAAAGTCAGGGTCCCCTTGATCATCCTCTCTCGAGCTTAAATTGATCGAAAGGAATGAACTTGTAACAAATATTTTTCAGATTGAAATCCTCCCAATTAAAAATGAAAATTTCGCCATAGTAACTTAGACAGATAATCAATTTTTTTTAAAAACATATTATATATTATTGGTATGAATATTCATTAAAAATAATTTTGATAATTTTAAAAAAGTAAGAATTTTCTTTGGCCACAAAAATATAAAAAATAAAAATAAAAATCTAATAAAAAGTCATACATTCATATGAATTTAGAACCAAACATTTCTTTGGAAAAAAATGAATATTGCCAAATTGGGAAATTGACATTTTGAAGTGTTCATTAAGCAAAAGTCTCTTTAGGAATTTTTGCCAATTCAAATACAAATTAGATAAATTATTTACAATTTAATGCAATAATTTTAGTCCCTCAAATATTTTTAAAAAATAAAATAGTAATGATTTATAATTATGAGTATTAATATTAATTAGAAAAGACATAAATATCATTCATCTTTTCGATTAATACAAATAAAACCTTATGCCATAGATAAGATATCGTAAATCCAGATTCCTTTAATTATCCTTTCTCAAATTTGAACTAAATAAAAAAATAAATCTAAAATAAATGTTTTTTAATCGAAATTCCCTCAACTAAAGATGAAATTATATAATTAAAATAATACAATTGAGAGTTTCTTGACAATATATCTGATATCTGATGAACATAATTCATTTTCTTTTATAATTTAGTACTAGCTATCTTTTTATTCAAAAATAAAATAAAACACTTTATTTCGCAAAAATCAACATTAAAATTATACAAAAATAATAATCAAATTTGCAATCTTTTTAACAACTTTCTCTAATTTTACTCTAATAATTTTTACCTAATATATCGGAAACAATCTTTCTATTTCACAAAAGTAGGATTCAAGGTTTCAAGTCAATGGTAAAGTCAGAAATTTCGTTAAAGTTGTTCAAAATTATATATATATACACACATATGAAAAATTATTTTCTACCTATAATTTTTTGACGACGCTACTACACCACTAATCTAAACTTCGTATATCTTATTCTTTCGAGATTTCACTTGTGAAATTACAGTGATAATTTTTTTCGGATTTATCGGTGACTCAAAAGCAAAAAAAGAAACTTCACTTCCAATATTTTATTTTATTTTTCTTTTTTTCCCTAATTTATGATCTTAAAGACAAAATAATAAAAAATAATAAAGTCAATCATTATTTTCATAAAGTTTTTTTTTTTTAAAAGGAATATTATTATATGAAATTTTCATTAAAAAAGTTACATGCACAAAATATAGAGAGAGAAAGCAGAGCATATACAAAGAGAGAACCACTGTGTGTGTGTGAAAATCTGCCGGAAAAACGCCATTAAACCCACTTCAGATCTACCGTAATCTCTCCTCTCAACCCATTAATTGATTAAATTCATCATTTTTCAATCTCAAAATCCTGAATTTTTAAAAAAAAGTTGCTCTGTTTTAACTCATTTGTATCAACGTTCAATAGCCCGGAGTCTCTGTTTCTATCTATTTTTCTCAATTTCTGTGTTTTTCACTGAGAAATTCGAACTGGGTTTTGTTTATTTTGTTGAAATTGGTGTTTTTTTAAAAGTTTTCATGGTGGTTTTCCGGTAATGTGCGCCGGAGCTCCGATGAGTGGAAAGGGAGAGCTCCGGCGAGAATTGTGAATTGGGTATTTTTGTAGTAAATGAGTTGAGTTGAGGGTAGAAGTGTAAAACTAAAAATGTTCAAGTCGGCAAGATGGAGGAGCGAGAAAAACAAGATCAAAGTTGTCTTCAAACTACAGTTTCATGCAACTCAGGTAAACACACACACACACACACAGTGTGTGTTGAGTTTTTCAGTTCAAAGATTGAATCTTTACTGTTTGTGTTGGTTCTTGTTATATATATATATATACGTGTGTGTGTTTGTATTGAAATTTTCAGTTCAAAGATTGAATTTTTACTGTTTGTGTTGGTTCTTGTTATATATATATAGGGGTGTGTGTGTGTGTGTGTTGAAGTTTTCAGTTCAAAGATTGATTTTTTACTGTTTGTGTTGGTTCTTGTTATATGTGTGTGTGTAAGTTTTCAGTTCAAAGATTGATTATTTACTGTTTGTGTTGGTTCTTGTTATATATAATACTAAATTTATGACACAGTTCATTTTTTCCATTGATATAGTTGTTTCCACTTGTGGGATTACACGGGGTATGTTGTTGTTTAGTTGTGGTTGTCTTTGCTATATACTAGGATGAGTGGGTTGAGGTCTCAGGTTTAATTCCCAGCAGAGTCGAAATACTGGGGATTTCTTTCGATTTTGTTTAAGGGATATACTTGGTATTTGTACTAGTGGGAGGTAGGAAGTACCGAGTGGAATTGGTCGAGGTGTGTGTAAGTTGGACCTGATGTGATGATTATAAGGAAAAAAAAAAAATTCTAGGATGGGAATTACTTTTTTATAGGGATTAAGGTGTTACATTGTGAATATCTTTAGATTTAGACATAAGTTCTATCGACCGATAATTTGTTGTACTTCCGTTACTTCTTAGAGCCGAGGTCTATTGGAAACCACCTTTCTATATCTTTGAGGTAGGGATAAGGTCCGCGTACGCTCTATGGGATACACTGGGTATGCAGTTGTTGTTGAATGAAATGGAGTCGAATCTAATAGAATGGATATAGAGGATTCATATAATCGACCCAATAGTTTGGAGATACATAATTAGTGAAATGATTGATTGATCCCTTTGCATTTTGAGGGAAAAGAGGTGTTTTCTGCTTGCATTTTCCTTCCATTTATTTCACTTCAAATCAGACAATTTTTTCGAGGCAGCAGATTAAAAGTTTAATGAATCCCAAAAGAGCATTGTCTGCTAACCCGTAAGTCAGCAATCACTCTTTTGAGACAGTGATACTATCACGCCCCAGGCCTTTTTCTATTTCTTGTTCTTCTTTCTTTTATTATCGAGTTTCTATAGGGTGGTTGAAAGATTTGACATTCATTCAAAGCATAACGGATTAATTTGTATACGCATCATAGGTAGCGGGGGATGCATTGATGATATCTGTGGTCCCTGCTGATGTGGGAAAGCCAACGTTAAAATTAGAGAAGGCGACAGTTCGTGATGGGAGCTGTTACTGGGAGAAAGCAGTTCTTGAAACTGTGAAGTTCATTCAAGAACCAAAGTCGGGGAAGATTCATGAAAAAATCTATTACTTCATCCTTGGAACTGTAAGCTACATTTTCGAGTCTAAGATTTTTATGCTGCATTGATCCCTTAGCAATCGATTTACATAATTTGTTTGGATGTATACTTTATAGGGGTCTTTAAAATCCGGAGTTGTTGGAGAAGCTTCGATTGATTTCTCGAATTATGCAGAGGCGTCTAAGATTTCTTCTGTTTCTCTTCCACTCAAAAATTCAAAATCAGGAGCTTCATTGCATGTAAGTCTCTCGTCCTTTATGCATAGGACTGCTGTTTTGCGAGCATTTTGGACCTGATTGGATTTAAATGATGTTGTTCGTTGTCCATAGGTTTCGATTCAGAGGATTCAGGATTCTTCTGATCAAAGGTGCTGTCCAGATTCCTGACGACTTCCATGATTTTCTTTTAAGTTTTTGGTTCTTGCATAGTATCAAATTTAAACTGGTCTTTTTAACATCTTTTTGGTGCTTCTTCAGTGTTGAAGAAATCGAAAATGCAAAACCAAATTCCGATAATATGATCTTGAGGACGCAACTAAGCAATGATGACGTAAAAGCTAGCCTTAAGGGAAATTCTACAGAGGTAAGACATAAAAACTCTTGTCTGATTGTAAGAGAATGATGATCGGAGGATTGATCCTCCAACCTGAGTATGTTTTGAAGCAAATTAGCGCTAGCTATTACGCTTCATTTTCGACTGATAAGATCTTCTCGTTCTTGTCTGTATTTGGATTTAATAGGATGGTCTGATCAACAAACCGATTTTGCACAATGGTGAACTGAATGGCATCCGCCGGGCATCAGGTGAATCTGATATTACCATGTCTAGTTCTGGTAGCAGCTCAGGGCTTGATACGCCTCAGCAAATCAAAAGGAGAAACAACATTGGCAATCAGGATCACAGAAACTTCCCTTCGTCTCCAAATCATGCGTTAATTCTGCGTAATCCCAGTATTGATGTCTCTACAACAGTTTCTGAAGAAATTCAGCAGTTGGAATGGTTGGGGGGTTCTGCTATCGAAGCAAGTACAGATGGATCTTCGAGCACTCCAAGAGAGCTTCTTCTTAGATTAGCATCACAAGAAGCTTCAGATGTTGTCGCGAAGCTAAAATCTGAGCTCGCGACTTTTGCTAGGCAGGTAGAAGTGTCAGATTTGGAACTTCAAACCTTGCGTAAACAAATCGTCAAGGAGAGCAAAAGAGGTCAGGATCTTTCAAAAGAGGTTGCTAGCCTAAAAAAAGAACGAGACGCTCTCAAGGAAGAATGTGATAAACTTAAAGCTTCCCAAAGACGTTTAAACGGGGCAAAAGCCAAAGACAAGTTGCTCTATGAACAAGGGGATCTTCAAACTCTTGTTAGTGAACTTAGGCAAGAATTGGCTTATCAAAAGGACCTTAATGCAAATCTGGAAATACAACTTCAGAAGACACAAGAATCGAATTCCGAGTTAATTCTTGCTGTGCGTGACCTAGACGAAATGTTAGAACAGAAGAACAATGAAAATGTTAGCCTTTGTAACAAATCAACCACTTCATGTGATGCTGAAAATTTGCCGGACGTTATCTCCAAGCATGAAATGACTGATGAAGATGATGAAGAGCAAAAGGCACTAGAGCAGCTTGTGCGAGAGCATAGTGATGTGAAGGTCACGTATATGCTGGAGCAAAAGATCATGGACCTGCACGGTGAAATCGATATGTACAGGAGAGAAAGAGATGACCTAGAGATGCAGATGGAACAACTTATCCTCGACAATGAAATACTGAAGCAAGAAAACCATGATATGTTATACAAACTTGAGCAAAGTGAGATTCAGGAACAACTGAAGATGCAATATGAATGTGCAACTTCTTATGCAACTGTAAAGGAACTTGAAGGACGGATTACAAGTTTGGAGAATGAACTGATGGAACAAGCAAAAGAACTCTCCGACTCTTTGGTCACCATAAGCGAGCTCAAAGCTCAAGTCAGTAGCCTGGATGAAGAACTGGAAAATCAAGCTCAGGGATTTGAAGCTGATCTGGATACTCTTACTCGTGATAAAGTCGAACAAGAGCAGAGAGCAATAAGAGCTGAAGAAGAACTGAGGAAGACAAGACGGCACTATGCTAGTACAGCAGAGCGGCTTCAGGACGAACTTAAAAGTCTCTCATTGCAAATGACGTGTTCATTAGAAGTGAACGAAAAGTTAGCTGCTAAAGCATTACATGAAGCTAATGAGCTCCGCCTGCAGAAAATGCATTTTGAAGAGACGCTTCAAAAATCATCTGAGGAGCTCCGATCAGTCAGAGTGCATTATGAAGCCAAAATGCTCGAGCTTTCAAGACAGGTAATTGGTATGTCAGATCAAATGGAAATGTTGCAGTTGGAAATTGAAGGAAAATCCGCGCAACTAGAAGAACAAGAAGAGCTGGCTAAACAAACAGAGCAGCACTTGTCACAGAAAATCATCTCTCTTGAAGCTGAGATTGAAAATCTATTAGCAGACAAGAATATCCTCTCTCAGCATGCCGAACAGAAGAATATGTTAATGGTTGAGTTGGAAGAGACGAGGAAATCAATTGAGAACATGCAATTGCTTGTCGAGCAAGGTCACGCTAAAAGAATAGAACTGGAAACTAGGCTAGCTTTAGTGGAAAAAGAAGCTATGGACACTGTGAAGGAACTAAACGCCACGAGGTCTCTTATGGATGAGAAGGAGACGTTAATTCTAGAACTGCATTTGGAAGTGGATATCCTTAGATCTGAATGCAATGAAATGAAGAACTCTTTGTTTGAGGATGAATTGGAGAAAGAAAAATTGAGAGAGCAGTTGTCCCGTCTAAAAGAGGACCTGAAGAAGAAAGAGGATGCATTAAATAGTTTGGACGAAAAACTCACGGATTCTAATAGTCTAAAAGAAACAATAAAGTTGCTTGAGGTAATATTCATCTGCATTTAATCTACCTAAATCTAGTTGTAAATCGTTGGAGTTGATTTATTAGCGTACTTCGTAACATGATTTAGATTGTTTCGATCTACAAAGGTGACATTTATGTTAGAAATCCATTGTGCATTTACTCTTGCTATCACTATTCCTGCATAAGTGTTTGAGAAAAAAATTGATCTTGATGAGTATGATCGATCTTAGTTTTTGTTCCGTCATCACAGGGTCAGATCAAGCTGAAGGATAATGCACTTGATAACGCAACGGATTCATTTATGGAGAAGGAGAAAGATCTTCAAGATAAAATCGAAGAGTTAGAAAGAAGATTAGAAGAACTCCAACAGAGCACAAAGAGGTTCTGCGAACAGAAGTCTCAAAAGGTGAGAGCACAAAATTTGTCTTGTACACTAGTGTGGTCACAGATATTATATAATTCACTTCTCTAAACATCACACAACCAAAATTATGTTTGAACTAGTCGTGATTGAAGTAGCTAGTTCAGGTCTGAATCGACAACGAAGGATTTCCACACTGTTTGGCTCTTATTAAGGATCATCTGACTGATGGTACATTGACACAGGTGGCTACGGAAGATCTAAATCTCACGATTATGACATGCACAGAAGATGAAAATCCCTCTCAAACATTGTCTGCAGAGAGGTATAATTCCTGTCCTGCATTTAAGATTGATCCTTATCCTGCTCAAATCTATGTTGCTCAGACCTTCAACAATGTTTTAGTCAACTCGAACAAGTATAACTTAACACTATTTGAGTGACAGTCCATTTTTGACTATACATAATACATAGAAAGACAATTTAACCTGGTCTCAACTGGCGATTAAACACTCCCAACTTTGAGTATCTAGACACCTCAACTTGTCTCCATTGTGTCACTTGAACTCTTCAACTTACAAAATGATCATCTAGACACCTCCAAGACTTAGGTGGCACATCAGCATTAGACGTCCACGAGACACAATGAGGACAAGTTGGAGTGTTGAGTTGTCAGTTGAGACCAAGTTGAGGATTTTAGACATGCACTCTCAAAGTTGGAGCGCTTACTAGTCAATTGAGGCCAAGTTTATGTATTATGCCTTTTTACCATACGTACACATTTTCGCGCATAAACCATCCAAGATTAATTATTCTAAAATCTCGATATCTCCACAATAATTGTCTCTCTCTACTACATCCTTAATTAGCAATGCCTATACAAATGCAGCAACAGCAGCTGTTGTTCGGACGAGGAAATGGAAAGCGCAGCATCCAGTACTATAAATCTCGAAGAACTATCGAAAGAAATGGAACTACTGAGGGAGAGGAACAAGTTCATGGAAGTTGAGTTGAAGGAAATGCAAGGGAGATATTCAGAAATAAGCCTCAAATTTGCAGAGGTAGAAGGAGAACGACAGAAGCTCGCGATGAAACTGAGAAACATTAAGAGCGCGAAAAAGGAGCTCGTAAAATAGATTTAAATTTAAATAAATGTAAATTGATGAGGGATTTTTTTTTTCATATTCTTTATTTATTTTTAGATGAATAGTTTTAGTATATAGTTTACAATTCCTTGAGAAATAATATGCTGTGTAAGAGCATTTCAAGTTGTTTTTGTAAGTAATGACTGGTGGTATTTGATATTTATGAAGAGATTCTTTCACTACTAAAAAAAAAGTTAGGTGATGTTTTTTCTGTGTCTGATGGACAAAGTTATTCGATATCTAGAAGCGGAAAAGGATTCATTCGGATTTTCCTTTATTCGTCAAAGTTAGGTGATGTTTTTTGTGTGTCTGATGGACAAAGTTATTTGATATCTAGAGGCGGAAAAGGATTCATTCGGATTTTCCTTTATTCGTCAAAGTTAGGTGATGTTTTTTCAGTATCTGATGGACAAAGTTATTCGATATCTAGAGGTGGAAGAGGATTCATTCGGATTCCCCGCTATTCGTCAAAGTTAGGTGATGTTTTTTCAGTGTTTGATGGACAAAGTTATTCGATATCTAGAGGCGAAAAAAAATTTATTCGGATTTTTCTTTATTCGTCAAAGTTAGTTGATGTTTTCTCAGTATCTGATGGACAAAGTTATTCGATATCTAGAGACGAAAAAGGATTCATTCGGATTCCCCTTATTCGTCAAAGTTATACATTTGATAACTTTTTTTTTAATACAAATACATAATCCATGCAAAAGTTAATGGATTCACATCTAGATCCGCCTCTGATTATGCATATAACTTAAACGAAAATAATAATATTAACGCTATCAAGTAATTTAAAAAAATAGAAGAACTAATTTAAATAATCGTTCATCAAACCACTTAAACTAAAAAGTGGATGACAGCAGGACCCCATGGAGATCATAACTGAGTGCACTCTAGGTAAACTCTTGTTCAATACATCGCAAAGTATACCGGAGATATAAACTGCACTAGATAAGTTCAGCATAACGAGCTCGATTAAGAAAGACGTTGTTTGGGAGAAATCGATCTCTGACCTCCCTCAATCATTCTCACAAGGTATGAAAGGAACATGAGAAGCTTGAACATGACAGGGTTGCTATTGTTGACCCCATAAATTTGTATTTTTGCTAATATTTTCAAAGGAAAAATAGTAGTAATTCAATTAATTAATGTGAATTTAAATTAGTCGGACTATAATATATTCGAAATATAATATTTGATGATTAGATTGAATAAGCTTACTCAATTTTTAATTAGAAGTTTCAATAAGTTTATTTAAAATGAATCTGATTTTTCTTTTTAAGCGAGACATATATAAAAAGTGAATTTGAACTAGTCGACCGGGACAATTTGTCAGTCCCTCCGGGGCACTCGATGAAATTAAAGAATTACTATAGAAAAATTAGCATGACTCCTGTGCAAGAACGATACGAACAATTCAAGAATGTCATAATGTTTGTTCATAATTTTCCATGAATCAATCCACATATTGTTACAAGAGCCACAATTAGTGAGTGATCTATATGTGGTTCAACTTCTAGACTTAACACATCTTCACCATATCCAAATCCTCTTGATGATTGCTTTTGTTTTACCTATAATTTCACCATTAAAAAAAAGGTTAAAAAATAGAAACTAATTATTATATATATATATATATATCTGAAAGAATTTAATTTCTATACACTAAATAAACAAGATTTTAATACTATGAAGTTATTTGAAAAATAGTAGTCCAACGTTGGCGAGTGGTGTGACGACCCTCCTGATGGGCTCACATACTCAGGTATTGTTTATGCCCAGGCCAGCCAGTTCGCTCCTTTTTAATCCCTCTTCACGCTGTAGCGCTACGGGGAATCAAACCCGATACCTCAGGCTCCTTTACACTCTCCAAGAGGAGTCTCCTTTTACATTGCAGCTCAATTGGTGAAAGACGACTCCTCTTGGAGAGTGTAAAGGAAACTGAGGCACCAGGTTCGATTCCCCGTAGCGCTGCAACGTGAAGAGGGATTAAAAAGGAGTGAACTGGCTGGCCTGGGCATAAACAATTCCTGAGTATGTGAGCCCATCAGGAGGGGTTGTCACAAGTGGGATGAAAAATTATCTTCTTACATGTTTCTAAGCGATTGATCACCACCTTTTAAATTTGATTCTGAAGTTGAGTTAGGCTCATTTTCGATTTTTTTTTATCATGATATTAAAGTAAAACCAATTCCAATTCTTATATTTTACTCCACATTGTATTCCTCGTCATATATTATTCACACTTCAAATGTCCAATATTCCTGAATGTGTCAAGAGGCGAAGGAGTATTGAGTCCACTACAACTACCAAAAAGGAAAATGTGATTCTTTATATGGTCTTGATCAATTCTCGTTTTTTGAGCTAACTTTTGACGTTGAGTTAAACACATTACTAATATATATATACTGACAATATAAAAATTATTTAGTAACAAGATACTAACCTCTGCAACAACTTGGCCAGTAGAATTTGTGACTTTATATGATGAATTTGTATCAAATTGTTGAATTTTGTAGCAATTAATTCCTAAATTATTTTCATCACATGACCCAAAATTACAAATAATATTTTCTCTTGAAAAAATATCAATATTCCTCTTTACTTGAAATAATGGCCTCCCTTTTATTTCACCACATGATCCATATCCATTCCAACGACCAAATACTCTTAATTTCTGAAAAAGAAAAAAAAAACAATATTATTTTGAAAATAATATTAATTGGCTCATCTGAAAATCTCTTACTGATCGACGATCCATAAAAAATTAGTGATTTTCTAATAGTGAAATCAGAAGACACCCCTTCATTGATACTAATGGCAAAAGTAGTATGTGTAATATGTGAGTTCGATAGAATCCAATATATATACTTGATTACTATTACTCGAGGTCGTGTCTTAGAATCCCACACACTATTAGAGAATTAATAATTATTTATGAGAATTATTCCATAGGAAATTGGCTCATCGATAACGAAAATCACCTATCGATCAACGAGCCAAATTCTAATAAAACATTCATAAAAAATTAGCAATTTTCTGATAGCAAAATCAAAACACACCCATTCATTGACTAGTGGCAAACCTAGCTAGTATATGTATAACATGTGAGTTCGATAGAATTCAATATATACTCGATTACTATCATTTAAGATCGTGTCTTAGAATTTATCACGCTATCAGAGAATTACTATTTTTTTATGAGAATCATCGATAACGAAAATCTCCTATCGATCAACGAGCCAAATTCTAGTGGAACATCCATATAAAATTAGCGATTTTCTAATAATGACATCTAAACACAACCCTACATAGATACTAGTGGCAAAAGGTAGTATGTATAACATGTGATTCAATAAATATCTCAATTGTATTACTATCACTCGAGATCGTGTCTTAGAATTCAAAACTCATAAAGTTTAAATTCTGATTTTGCTTTTGATAAATATAACAATAATTTTATTATAATTACCTCTCTTTTAATGGAAAAGAGTACTTGGCCTTTAAGATCCATGATACAAACTTCATCTCTACAACTTTCTTGATAATTATCAACTCTAAAAACAATTTCACCTTTAGAATTAAAAACAGTACATCCATTTCCATGGAAAACTAAAGATTTCATCCATATAGTAAATTTTTCTCTTATAGATGTAACATAAGAAGACGACGACGACGAAGAAGAAGAAGAAGATTGTTGTAACATTAATTCTGGACAAATTTTAGCCATAATTAATTGAAAGAGCTTAAAGGAAGAAGAAGAAGAAGAAAAGATGTGAAAAATTAAAGAATTTTAAAAAAATAAATGATATAGTATATGGTTATAGATATTGAAAGGGCTTATTATATAGTGTGTGTGTGTGTGTAACATAATGTTGAAGTCACACACTTGAAAATAGCTGAATTACATTGACTTGGAATATGTCTATGTGTAACTTTGACAAGAATTGAGTTTTTACTATGAGCGGCAGAGTCAGAAATTTTGATGAGATCTGTATTTTTCATCATATTAGGGCGATTCAAAATTTTATATGTATATGTAATATTTACCTTATATATATGTGGTATGATTTTTTGACGAAGAAGATTCAATTGCATTCTCGGAAACTAATTTCATTATTATTATTATTATATATGTGTGTGTGACTCAGAGGCGGAGTTACATTCATCCAAAGGTGGTCAGATGAACACTCTTCATCGAAAAACTTTTTCGAATATATAGATTAAATATAGGTATTTTGATATATATTAATTGTTGGACACCCTTGATACAAAAATCATCGACTCATGCTCTAAAAGTATGAACACCTTTGACGAAAATATTGGCTCCGACACTAATGTGTGCGTGTGTATGTGTACATCCTATCCTCGTCAAACTTACACTTGATATATCTCTATCTATCTATATAGATAGATAGATGAAAATAGATAGACAAACAGACAAACAGTCACACAGGATAGATCAAGTGTAAGTCTGATGAAGATAAAATGTATATAGATTTTATTCTATTTTTATGAAGGGTTTGGCTTGATTTTCAGAGACCCTCGACTTATTTGTATAATATTAAAATAATAAGATACAAAGTAAATGAGGTAATAAATAGATATAGTAATGAAAAATAAAACAAAAGAAAATGATTGATTTTTTTTTTAAAATTTCTTTTGTCCCTATATATAATGTATATACCCTACACATTAATTGATGTTTTTCTGATAAGTTTGAAATTGTCATGACTCAATGTAGAACCCACTAAAAAATAAATAAATTTTTGGTATTAAATAGTATAAAATTACAATTAAAAAATCTCCTTCTTAATTAATTAATTAATTAAATAATTATATTAAATAAAAATGGAAATTTTGACTAAAATAACATGGACTCATACCAATTCTATTTTTAGAAGCTTCAAAACACTTGGTTTTGTCAAAATAATTATTTTTAGTTAGTTTTCTAGATAAGATTAATAATAAAATTAATAGGTGAAAAAGTCAAATTTATTCTAGAATTATGTAAAATGGAACAAATTTTAAAAATAAAGGTTTCTTTTCGTTTTATCTTTACTTATTATTCAATAATTTAATTTTATCTTTTATCGTAATTTTAAAAAAAAATAAAAGCTCCTATACAGTAATCTTCTTATTTGTCTTTCAAATTGTTGATATAATATAATACAACACAATGCAATATAGCACGATACATTATGAAATAATAATCATATTAATCAAACAAGCCAAAAGTTAAAAAAGAAAATCTTGAATATCTACTACTTATTATATAGTTATATACAAGTGGCAATAAGCAGACATGTTTCGGTCGACATGCCAATTGACGTGTTCGTTTCAGTTGCTTCAACTGTGATTTTACAATATTACCCCTTATAAATCATTTTCTCAGCTGATTCAGCTATGCTTTTACTATATCACCCTAATCAATTATTTTAATTAGGTGATAAATCGAGACTAAAAAATAATTTATATCCACTACTTGTTTGAGCAGCTTCCGATGGGCCAATAAAAAATAATTTGTGAACTTTTTGATTTAATCTTTTCAAGGCAGTTGCGTATTGACATGTCTGCTTCAACAACTTCATAATATTTTTTTATCTGCTTCAATTATAATTTCACAATATCTTCAAAAATATATAGAAAAAATTTATCGATGTCACATCAATTGAGACTAAAAAAAACTTATATTAACACGGACTTTCGTCACTAGTATCAAAATAAAAATTAAAAAAAATCACTTTTTCCCACTTGGGACAAAATTTAATTAAAATATATAAAAGAAAATTAACACTTTTATCCACTTGGAACATAAGAACAAAAAATATAAAAGTGAATTAATATATAATATAGTATAGAAATAATTAGTGATTTAATGCTTGATTACATCATTAGCTTGCTAATCACTTAATTAATTTTTAAACTGATAGTGACTAACTACGCACTTTTTCCATCCATTGGAAAATTAATGTATCCCATAAATTAGGTCGTCGGCGGTGTAAAAAATATTTATATAATCAGATCGTTTATAACGTAAGTATAAATAATTTTTCGATAAATAATGTTGATTGATATAGAGTGGCATTATCGTAAATATAAATTTAGAAGATTTATGGATTTTAACGATCGAGTGAATTCATTTGCGTTCACGTATAAAAGTGGAATATCCCAGAAGGAAAAATTACGCGGATAAACAAAATATACTAGTTAATTAGCTAACGATTCGCGATAAATTTTTAGCTGTGATTACAGTTTGAGTTTTGTATAATTCGCTCAATTTATTCAAACATTATGTGTGATTGATTATACAAAAACTGTGCGTGAATGAAATTGTATATCAAAATATATATATTTATTTATTAAAAATATGACTTTTTTTTAACGTGTTTTCCAGATTTTCAGTATGAAGAGTTAGGTATTATTTATAAATTCAAATTAGGCTACTATCTTTTTTTAGAAAATAACAACTCATACATGCATGTAAATGCCGCCTTGAAGAAAAATTAACACGTAACTATATAATAATTAGGTTGTCATTTTCCAATATTGTTTAACTGAAACTTATCGAAAACATGATCTTAGATAAGCGATTTATAGAGGATCAGAATACAATTTAAGGTAAATAGTTCGTGCATGGCACGAGGCCAATATAGTCAAATATCAAACATATGACTAAAGTTCAATCATTTCATCTGTCAAACATATGAAAGATGCTCTCTTTTTTCACAAACATCAAGATTCATGAAGTCTTTGCAACCTTAAATATTGAGACATTATATTTTTGATAACTACGAAACTCAGAAGGTCGTATAATTCAAAACTCGATGAATAATGAATGAGTCAACCCTAAGTAAAGCTTCAGTCAGGATCAAACTGTATCTCATGTTACTGAGACCATCCATAAACAAGCAAAAAATAAATAAATCTGTAATGTAGGATTTAGTGACCCATAAATCTTTCAAGGCATCTAGCCCAGATTGCTCGAAGAGAAAATGTAAAACTCGTAAGAGTGACTATTTCAAAAAATTCAAACTAATGCTTAGCACGAGAGTAATGATTGTCGTTAGGATTCCTCTTCCCGCTGAAAACAGCCAGTGCCTTGCGAACAGGGGGCTGCAGAGGAGCCTTCTTACTAGTATGGTTGAGGAAAATAGTGTCCGAAGTAAAGATGTCGTCCCCCTACAGAGGAACAAATCAACTCAACTTCTCAAGCAGCACGAAAATGTTAACTTAAAATGTTCACAAAGGAGAAGAATAAAGGAACATTTTTGCAGAAACCAACCTTGTTCTTCTTCTTTGTTTTAGGATAAAGAAACTTCTGCGGAAGCTGGTCCTCACGTAATACTGGGTTCTTGGTAACAGCATCTCTACCCCCTTGAGGTAGAGGCAGCGAGAACTGCAAAGAGAGCAATCAGCAAAAAAGTTTTAGATTCTAAGTATGTTGCTCCCACTGAGTTCAAAAATATTGTCCGAGTGTGTGCCAGATCCTCCCAAAAGATATGCATTTTGGAGGATCCCCACAGGTTTGACGACATTTTTAAAGTGTCCGAGCAACACATATTCTAGGATATTTAGGTGAAATTGGACTGGAGAGAGGATTCCAAGCCTTCCCCTCCATGTGTGTTATGTGCAGTGTTATAACGGAGACAAAATCACTAACCAAAATTAAGAAGAGAGAACAGAACTTTAATGATTATGCTTCACAGATCACTCAAAGTTAATTCTTGAATGCATTCTGTTGTAATTTGTTTGTTTTTTTTAAAAAAGAAGCTATGTACAGAAAAAGTGGTAAATGTGAACTTAGCTAAGCATCTTACTTGAGCTACTGTTTTAAATTAGACAGCGGGGTGTGATTAATAGAAGTATGAAACTTGGAGATGCTTAAGAAAGGAGGTGTCATTACTCACCTTTGTCCCTCGCAAGGATATACGTGGTTTGCGTGCTGCAATCACAACACCATTTTCACCAACAGTCACTGCTACCTTGCGTAAAGTGCCCCCATTTCCACAATTGGGACAGAAAACTCTAGTAACATCTGTTGTCACTTTATAGCAGGCATGGCATTTCAGTACCCACCTGAAAGTAGATATGCTACTATAAGCAAATGATGCAATCAAATATTAGAAGATTCCTAGCATCTAATGCAGCAGTGTATTAACTGGATCATTAGGTGTATGTCAATAGTCTGCTCGTGGCATTCATGATAACTCTGGTAACTTTATAACATGAACAATAGACAATGGGTATCACAGCAGCTTTTACATACCTGTGCAGCTCACGGATCTGCATTCCACCAGGTGCCACAAGGCGTAAACCCATTTGAAGAATAACATTTTGCATTGCATAATCAGCTGTCACACAGGCCACGCTTGACTCGGACAAGGATTTTAACATCCAACTTTGTTCACTACTGGTATCATCCACAAACGATGTCTCAATGCTCTCATCCATCTGGCTGGCCATCTCTGCATCTTCCAATCCTCCATTAGCACAGTTGAAATTCTCCCCTATATCTTCTTCAAATTCTTTACTGTCTTGCTTAGCATCATCTGATTCGGGCCCCTCAATGGAAATGTTTACATCTGCATCATCTTGAAGAGCTTTTGCAGAATCTTCTTCAAGACGCATCTGACTCAAAATTGTAGACAAATTTTCTTCACCATTTCTTACTTCAGAAACCTTACCACCATCCTCAGCATTCTCCTTGGGATTTTCTTCAGGGTTATGGCGCATAGAGATGTCATCGCATTGACAGTTGTTGAGGTTTTCATCTGCTGTATTTTCAGTTGCATCTTGTACATCATCCATTTTAGATGATGTCTCAGACATTTCACGTCTAGCTTTTCGTCTGAGAAATCTCCTATGAGTACTTCTGCTCACAGCGGGTAGCCAATCATCACCATGACCATCATATTGTCCCTGTGATGCATCAATTCCATCAGCAACCATCTTCTTACCTTCAATCTTCACCTCTTTTTTCTGTGGCAAGTACTTTTGAGGTTTACTGAAGCCATCATCAGCATCCATCTGATTCTCAGAATGAGAATCGCCACCATTCTCAACAGAACCATCTCTACCACTTTGTTGATCAAGAGGAATAACATTCAAGCTCAAATCTTTCAAGGGAAGAATTCTAGAGTTGGTGTTTGCTTCATTATCAAGTGCATGTTCTATTGCTTTCCATTCTTCTAGATTAGGGACGTTAGCACCCCATCCAGGCAAGTCCTTCTCTGGCAACCTTTTCACATTAACCATGTGAATAGGTGGAGGGCAATCTCGGAGATGTTGAGTTCCATGAAGTTGAGCCTCCAAGGTGTAAGCTAAAGCAATGAGCTTGAGATCCACATCAGAAAGCGTGTGCAAATCACCAGTAGCCCTCGCAAAGCTGATAACTGCAAGGCCAGATAACACAACATATTCAACAAATATCCAAGATTTTCCAATGAAAAAAAAAACAGAGCATAGTTCTCTAATATTAGACATACTCTACAACTCACACACGTACCAAAAGTAGCATATACACATCCAGTTCGAAACTAGAGATTCTCTAAACCTCTCAGTTCTAGATTGACAAACAAAACTCTAACTAGACTATAAACAGACAAATGGACCTTGGTCAAACACTAGACTCTACCTCTACAACTTTTTTTTTGATAAAGCTTCACTCTTACCTCTATAATTGGAATCAGACATGCCCATTGAGGGACAAATTCACAACAAACAAACAAAGAAGATGAATAAAAAATCACCGAAATCAAAATCAGAAGAATCCCACACATTTATATGCACATTGCTGATCCCCCCAAACTCACAGCCGCCTGTGTAAGTTTATTCACATTGCCAATCCCAAACCCATATTAAAAATGTGATTTTTAATATAGATAGATGGCTAGCATAGAACTAGTCAATCAAGTGATCAATCACTACAATACATAAATGGATAGAGAAAATAACCTATTGCCACCCCCAACTCATTGAGGAGAAAAAGATATTGCGATATTAGTTGATCAGTTTCCTCACTTAAAGCAAATAAGTGAAATTACTTACATTTAACTAAACCAAAGCAAAAAGTACAAGAAGTCACGGTTTTTATGAAGAACACATTCGACAGAACACTTAACTAAAGGTCACAGTTTTGAGCCCTAGTACATAAAACACTTCCCCTCAAAAACCTTCTTTTATGAAGAACACATGCACACACCAGCTTGTGCGCAGCTCAAATATTCCACCAGCCACTTAACACCTCCCACCAATACAACAATCGGGTAACTCTCTCAAAACACTAACACCTTGTTTGGATGGTTGTTACATTTATCATATTGTTAGTTTAACTATCATTGCTACTTAAATTTTATAGTATCTTATAGGTAAGAACGAAAAGTCTCATTTTGAGCAATGATCCATTTGGTGTGATCATGGTATTTTCTTCTCATTTTGTGTTTACTTATTATTTAATAACCTTATTTTATTCTTTAAAATACCTTTTTATAATAGCTTTAAACCCACCCAAGTATTCTTCTTGGTATATTGACATGACAAATCTATCCAAACATAGTATTCATTGAAATGATAGTATTCATTAAAACGATATAATACGATAAACGGAAGAAAAAAATTCCAACCTGCCTTAAGTGATTCAGGGGAAGGCTCCATGACATCAACAGTAAACGGAAGGAAATTGAGTGAATGACGGGAATTCGGGTCACGAATCTCCAAAAGCACTTCAGGTACCGTAACAAACCGGTCAGCAGAATGATTCAGCTTATCTCCGCCTTGAATTATAGCGTTTGCATCAACCACAGCCACTGCTATCCCCTTCGTCGACTTGCAACTCCCTACCAAAACTCCGTTACGTGCCGCTGTCGTTGCTGCAGCTGCGGCGGCTGCGGTGACGGTGGCCGGAGTAGTAGTAAGTTGCGGCGGCGGCTGTTGCGGCGGTTGTTGCTTCACTATGTTGCTCCAGCATGGCGGTGGGGAAGAAGGAGGTTGGGTATCCATGGCTGTGGAGCTCATACTGATGGGAAGGAAACTCTAAAACCCTAAAAAGTTTGTTAAAGAGAAGAAAAAGCAAGAACAAAACGATATCGTTTTGCAGTGTCAATTTTTTTTAAAAATATTTATTTTATGTTTTTAATCAAATTTTTAAAATGTTTTTGACGTAACCGGTAAAGTTAAGGATTCATTCCGCAATGAAATTTGATAAATAAGATATCGAATAAGTGTTTACGTAATCTTCTTCATCGTCCAAATAATGAGTCATTATCCATATCGATGCATTTGAGCTTGTTAAATGCTTGTGAGTTCCTCTATTCAATTTTACTAGAGTTTGCTCGATATATCGTAAATTCTCTCAAAATAGAGGAGTATTTTAGAGAATACTTCATGACAAAAGCTTCGAGAAGAGTGATGACGTATGAATACAGTCGCTCGTAGAAATGCAGGTTAAGAGTATTTGTAAAATATCATATTTTAAATTCAAATTTAGTTATACGAATAAGATGTAAAAATAATCAAAAATATTTAGTGAGCCTAAACCATGTCCGGACAACTTCTACTAGTATATCCACTATTTATATATAAGCGTGGATAAGCATACACGTCTATGCTTGCTTAAACAGACGGCTATCAATTAACGTGTCTACTTGAGTTGCTTGATTTTACTATATTATTTTTTAGTAATTATTTTTTTTCAGTTATTTTAACTATGCATTATAATATTAGCCTTTAATAAATTATTTTTTCAGTTATTTCAACTATGATTATACTATATCACCTAGAGGTTGAAGGAGTCAAAATTCACCTAAATAAAACTCGGCAAACTCGCCAGTCTTGAGTATATTTTTTGCTAAAGGTACGGTTTGCGGTTACTGATTTGCTGTATTTATTTCTCTTCATTTCCACCTACTGACTCAAAAAATGGAACCAAAATCAAGTGAGAGTAGTTATGCTGCTGATATGTGTTCAATCAGGGAAGCTCAAGTACGTATCAGGCCGTTTGTGCAACAAACGCCTGTCTTCACCTCACACACTTTAGACTCAGCTGCTGGAAGAAAGCTCTACTTTAAATGTGAATGCTTTCAGACGGGGTAACGCAAGGGATTTTAGTGTGTTGTAGTGAACTCCTATTTTTTGCTTCTAATTAACGCCAATTTGTCAGGGGAGCTTTCAAATTCCGAGGGGCATGCAATGCTATTTTTTCACTTGATCATGATCAGGCCACTAAAGGAGTTGTAACTCATAGCAGGTTCTTTCTCGTTTATATGCTAAAACTATTTTTTTGGATTATCCCCTAATCTACTTCCCGTCAAATTTAGTGGAAATCATGCTGCAGCTCTTTCTTTGGCTGCAAAACTCCGCGGCATCCCTGCATATATAGTTATACCAAAAAATGCTCCAAAATGCAAAGTCGCAAATGTCAAACGTTACGGTGGTCAAGTTATCTTCAGCGAGCCATCAATGCAGTCTCGACAGGATACCGCAAACAAGGTGTTGAAAGACACAGGTGCTCTTCTTATTCCTTCCTCTAACGATGGCTGCATTATAAGGTAACACCAGTCTCACCACAATCTCTACTATTGAATATTTCTCTATTTAATATCTTCTTTACAGTGGGCAGGGTACAATATCTCT
>JBCEWC010006559.1:0-22816 GCA_038996855.1 Solanum aculeatissimum | reverse complement strand
ACTCTGATGAGTAGGAGTTGAAGACCTTGTAGAGTGTGTTATTCTCAAGGTTTGTGTAGGTAGAAATCTAACTTCATTTGTGGGATAGTAGTGTAGATTTTACCTTAGGATTGGCTCAATCCCTGTAAGTAGCTTGCAGGAGAGAATGGAGTGAATGTTATACAAATAAACATAGGATGTTGTATTTGACAAACTTTGCTCATTCTTTAGTGGATTTTGGGTTTTGAAATTCCTGTTGAATAGGTCGTGGTTGTTCCTCCCTTGAGCAAGGAGCTTTTTCACGTTAAATTGTTGTCTTGTTATTTTGTGCTATTTTTGTGTTCTGTTGATACGAGTAAGGACCTGGTCCTTGTTACTGATTCAGAGCAGTTGCTCAACACTATGGCATGGGAATAACATATCAATTGTCATGACCCAATTTTCTATATAGCCGAAATCAGAACCTAACAGGCTTAAGTGCATACTTGAGGACTCTTAAGGTTATCTGTCCTAGCATCTAGTCAAACGCAGAATGACACAATAATAGCATAATAATAGAATCTACTAAGAACCTGAAAGTTAGTTGTGCATAATCACAGTAATTGAAAGGATACACATAGCCAAAAAATATAATATAATATATACAACCCGAGAGTGCTCCTACAAAATACATAGTATTCTTGTACATGACCAGAGTCTAACAATAAAAGATGGTCATCAAAAGAAGGAGAATGTGATGAGATCAGAGTTGTCGGTGCTCATCAAAAGAAGTCTCCTGCGCTCTCAGATTCCCAGAAATCAGCGCCCCCGACTGGTATGTGGATCTGCACCATGGGAAGATGTAGAAGTAGGGGTAAGTACCAGAATAAGGCACCCATTAAGCATCATCGGTTGACTGAGTGAAATAAATGCATAAGGAAGCTTAAATATATCTAGAAGCAGTAAACCTATCAAATTACCCCATAATATCAACTGAACCACACATGGCAAGGCAAAAACATACCATCTGACGAAACTGAGCGAACCCATATCATAATTTTCATCGAACCAGAAGCACAGGACTGTACATGGGTGCAAGGCCCTACTATCTATGCCTGTAGGCCACTCAGGCCCCCATAAGCCCTGGAAGGTACACTCGCGCACAATATAGCCGATAAATAATCACTGAAACCCCACCACAGAACCATCACAAAGCCCATTTCTCCATATCATAAGGTTAAGGGTCAGTTGTACGTGGGTGTAGGGCCCTAGTGTCTAAGCTTGAACTCCTCCTGGACCCTCATAAGCTCATAGGTATACTCATGCACAATTAAGGTGTGAAAAGGTGAGTGGATCCATAGGTAACGATCGGGCCCTCGGCCCCCAACATCACAAAAATAATCAGGTCCTCGACCCATCCAAAAATGGTATCACATGGGGACTTGAATCCCTAATATCACTCGGGGATTCTAACCTCTGGTCTTTCGACCTGGCCTCCGATCGAGTAGTCAGCCAAGGTCAAGTAGTTTGACCATAAACATAACGGTGGGACGTATCTCCCGAGGGAGAAAGAATCTCCCTAGCATAATAAGTAGTGTCTTAACATCAGAGTATCAATCATGGGGCCTCTCCCCACAGAACATCAATCACAGAGTCCTTGACCCAACATAACGGCAAGTGCTCAAACCCATTTAGAATTGGCACCCCAATCTCGGACACTCAGATGTGACCACCAAAGAATGGGACCATGGGGAGCGTCATCGGGGGTCTCAAACACTCAGACGTGGCCATCAGAGACTTGAACTACAAGATGTGTCATCTATGTCTTAGAGTGTAGCATCAGAAAATCTCCCTTTCTATAGTTTAACCAGATTCGGATCCTCCAATCATATCATCTCTCCCAAGTCACAATAAATAACTCAGGGTATGCCAAGAACTTAGAGTATCAGCAAACATCAACATAACAATGTGTAGACCTCAATAATCGAAATAGAATTGGGGCCAGTAGGAAACCATGCTATAATCTAGTCCACCGCAGGTAATAGAATAAAGTGTGGTAATAATAGGGATATCATAAGTTCCCCCGACAGATAAGCCCAACAGAATCATAGTATGCAAGTAATCAAGTCATAATGTAGTAAGAAATCAACTAGTAGTCTCACAGTCATCATATCGCATCAATATCAGGCGATGTGCACCCATAAATATCAGTCAGATCAGAGTACACACCTGCCTACAACATAGGCCCATATACGACCCTTACTAGGCCTCCCTGCACTCAACCATACCAATATATATACATACATGCATTGAGATTATAGTATTCACATTCAACCACGCAGATTACAATCCCATGCATATCAGATACTACTAGCATCTGATATACATTTCAGGCTCAGCATGCATGTAACTCTACTCAATCTAAGGTTTAGTGAAAGCCTAGCCTACCTGGAGAATGTCACCTTAACTTCGAATCAGTCCAGTCATGTGTTATCCTTTCTGACAGTTTTCCAAAGCTGCTCAACTGATAAAATATAGTTCACAAAATCAACACGATCAATTTGGCTATATTATCTCTAGAAACAAGTGAAATTAGGCAAAAATGATCTAATATGGGAAAATGGGCCCCGAGCCCAAAATCCCTAACAAAAAATCCAAAATGAACCCCACGACATCCCAATCCTACAGCCAAAAATTCAGCCCAAGACGAGCCCTAGAAGACCGAGAAAAAGCTAAAAAATGAAGTTGAAAACTTTATCAGAGAACATTCTTTTCAAAACTCTCAGTCTAAATTCTCAAAAATCGGAAAACTACAGCCAACACCTAACTAACCATCGCATTTTCCTCGGAACGTAAAATAGTTGAGGCTCAAATTTTATTTAATTCTGTCAAGATTTGATTATAAAATCAACACTCAAAGTTTTCACCAAAATCAAAAGTAATAGTAGCTAAAACAGAGAAATTACCTTGAAATACGCATCAAATCCTAAAACCAACTCTACCATGACATTTTTTGTGAAATTGTGAGTCACGAGGACCTTTGAATCACCAAAATTGGACTTGAAATAAGCTTTTTATAACTGGTGCATTGTTGCGGTGTATGATGTTCACGACTGCTGAATATGCATATATAGGTCTCATCGTCCTTCTCCACGAACGCGGATGGAGCTCTGCGAACGCGAACGCATGGGTCACTAACCCTTCTCCATGAACGGGGAAGGCTCTCCGTAAACGCGAAGCTATACCATGGTTGGCTTTCGCGAACGCGGCAGTGGACTCCACGCACGCAGAGTGCAAAAGCTGTTGAGGCTACACCAGCTCAAGTCCAAACTTCTCTGGGCCATTCCCAAAGATCTTGATGTCTATTTTTTACAAACAAATAATGCAACCACACTGATTTCAACGTTCTAAATCTAACAGTGTAGTCGGATTTTCCAACGGAGCCTTCTACAAAAAAATAAGTACCTAACTTCTTTCTGGCTAAATTAAGCTAAAAGAACTGAGGGGTCAAAATGCAACTGAATGGCCCCGTCAACTGACAGAGGGTCATTTAAGACTACTTTTGATATTTCAGAGCTGACCACGCCATCAGTATTCAATTTTGAGCGCGATAAGTTGGGTTTTTATAGAAACACACTTTTTAGCTTCTGATTAAATTCATTTTATAACTTCAACTCAAAATCACACCAGAACCCACCATTCTCGAACCAACCAGCCTCTTAGTACAAACCAACCATTCCAGAGCTAACAGAACCGTCAGAATCGCATTTTGAGGCTATTTACCAGGGTTTAATCAGAAAATTCATTTTAGGAATTTTAACTTCTCGCCAACCTGCAAACTTGCATAATTCTCAACCAAATCACCCAATCACCATTCCAACAGTCCTAATAGGCCATAATAAGTTTGAGGTCGCTATACAGAATGACCCTCGCTAGAATCAATATCCAAAAGGGACACAAAAGTATGGGCGAGTATAATTAACATGTAACTAACAGATTTGACTGATTGAATATTAGGAATTCATTAAATTATGCAATAAACTAGAAATACTTCCACCTGCATACAAGAAAACCAGTCGAACATTGGTGTTACTAATTTATATATAGAGAGCAATGTGAATAATATAAATACACCAAGAGAATACAAACACCATTAAATAAATTAACACTCGAAGAACAATAACATGCAATGTAATGAGATGAGATGCATAATGCATGGGTGGTACTGGTGGAATCAAGATTGTCACAGAGTTTGTCGTATACACTTGCCTAGGTTAGCTACTAGACAGGACCCATGGGAGCCTCGCAGACTGTATACCTCATCATAATATCACATCTCCTTGCCACCAAGCTTGTGGTCAAGGATTTTAAAGTTGACTCATTTTCTTACAAAAAGGTGTCACCACATATCTAAATTTCGCATGTTCCACGATATGAATGTATGAGAACGGATGCATGTCAAACACAAATACAGAAGTACAATCATCTCAACACAATCCTTAAAGTGTTAAAGTTCTCAAAACTCAACATTTTATTAAAAAAATCCTCTTAAGAAAATAATGGAAAGAAGTCCTTTTTAAAACAATCAACTATCGTTTGAAAAGCCTCTATATTCTCCAAAATATACCACAAGTCACCACTCTTCTCAAAGAATTTCTTTCACAAAGTATTCCACTTCTCAGAGTGTTTCATTTCTCAAATCATTTCATTTTTAAAAAATTTCATTTCAAATCCTTAAAGTGAGTAAGATACTCAAAATTATCTCTTCTAGTCTTGTTGGACATTTTTCATCAATTCAATCTTATCTCAAGTCATCATTACTATTTACATCTTGTCAAAACTCTTTTTCAAATATCATGTTCTTTCATTTAAAAATATGCTTCAAAAGTCATTTGTGTCTCATCAAAATCCTTTCTTAAAACACAATCTTTTAGACTCAATAATATACATACATAATATATATATATATATATATAGTATTAGTTCAAATCACTTTTTTTGTTAATACATTGAAAAGTCATCGTCTTTACTCAAAATATGCATGTAAAAATCATGAACATCAAATCAGTTAGGGTTCACGAGAAGGTAGCTATGAACAATATTTTTTTAAAAACAATTGAGGGTAGGGGAAGGGGAAATGGGGAGGGGACTACAATGTGGAGAATCGAACCCTCACCAATAAAGTAGGAGTTTAGGTAGCCAACCCACTGAGCTACTAAGGTTTCTCCCGCTATGAACAATATTTTTAATGATATGAGAGATAAAAATAATAATAATCTCAATGCATAAATATATAGAACTTGATAGAAGAAGAATTAGGTCAATCGAAATTCAAGAAACTAGGTTAAACTTAACTCATTATTCAATTGAAATGGAATTTAGATGTTGAATGCATGGATGAACTCAATCTAACACTAATAATATCCTTACATACCTGGAAGATTGATATCTTTATCAAAACTCGAAGAACTTTGGTGAAATTCTTGATCCTAAATTTTTTCTCCTTTCCAATCTTACTCTCAAACTACTCTAAGTGTTAATGAGAAAAAAGACCTACTGGGTACTCATAAGGGACCTAAAATAATCCCAAAATGTCAAGAATTTGATTAGAAAAGTGGAAGAAAAAATAAATACACCCTTTATTAAAACTGTCGAATTAAACTACGAAAAGTATCTGCAATTCGTAGATGGTTCTACAGGCCGTAGAACCCCTGTTGTGGTATTTTTTGGGTTTCAGGTCTTTGAGTCTATGATCACCATCTACGGGTCATAGACCTGTCTACAGGTCATCCTATTAGTTCATACTAAAAGTATTGAGACTATGTTTTTGGGCTTGAAAAGCGTGAAATCCATCTATGGGTCAGGGACTGGATTACGTGTCATAGATGCTACTTGTGGAATGCTCAGAGACTCAACTCAGGACCTAAATCTATGAAGTGTCATCTACGGGTTGTAGAAAGTTCTATGGACCATCTTATTCACTCATAGAAAAGGTATTGAGATTGGATCTTATGACTTGCGAACCATGAGCACATTCCACGACTCGTAGAAATTTCTATGGATCGTAGACTTAGCTCGTAAAAGTTGATTGGGTCAATCATTACAGGATCTTGATTCCACAAGACCTCATCTACTATCGTAAATCATTCTACGAACCATACATGTTGTTCAAAAAAGTCAATTTACTGCAAAATTAGATTTCTTCCCAAACTTCTCTGAGCTATCTGAGTTGAGAAATTTTGGGGGGTTACAGAGTTGACCTAGACCCACGACCCCGACACACATTTGGAGTTTCTTAAGTTTGGTTGGTTCCTTCATAATTTTTGTTGAGGATTTTTCCTCTAAGGAAAAGTTACAGTAGTCTGATGGTTGCAAGAAAAGTTTTCAAAAAATGAAAATAACATTTTCTCTAATATTGGCCCTAATAGAAGGAACTATTGGACTTGTAATTTATTGTGATGCCTCTGGATTTGGTCTTGGTTGTGCTCTATTTCAACATAGTAAAGTTGTAGCTTATGCCTCGATGTAGTTTAAGAACCACAAGAAGAACTAACCGACTCATGACCTTGAGTTGGCAGTATTAGTGTTCGTTTTGAAGATCCGGCATTACTATCTCTATGTCATTCGTATTGATATTCTCACTGATCACAAGAGGCTATGATATGTCTTCATGCAAAAAGAGTTGAAACATGACTTGAGTTACTCAAAGACTATGATATGATAACTTCTACCACCCAAGAAAGCCAAAATGTAATTGTCAATGTCCTTAATAGATTGTCCATTGGAAGCCTATCTCATGTTGAAGAAGATAAGAAGGAATTGAAGGAGGACATCTACCAATTGGAGAACAATAGAATTCCACCTTTTAGACTCCGAGGATGGCAGTGATGGTAGAAGCCCAACATCAGAGGTATTTTAGTCATCCATACGAAGATGTATCATGACTTGAAAGAAATCTATTGGTGGATGAAAATTAGTTTTAAAGTAAACATACATGACCAAAGCGATCCAACCGAGGAATCGGCTCAATTGAGCTCAAATTTTGACTGAGATTGGATCAAACCAAGCTAAACTAACTCACAAACTACATTTGACAAAAATGAAGAGCGCGCAAAATATCACATCACTTGCTTAGATCTATTATTGAAGATTATAGATATTTGTTGATAAACAGCCACGATTAGTCAATATACCAATTTTTTAAGCAAATAAAGAATATAATCATGAAAAGGCTCTAATTAATACATTTAAGAACATAGAATTTCTTCTCTTATCATACTTTAAACAATAATGTTTCTTGTAATTAAAACACTTTTAAGATCTTTATTTATTCTTCTTTCCCCAATCAAGGAAAAAAACAAATTTGATATGAAAGTTTTGTCATCAAGTCAATGCACCTTGAACCATTCTCAACTTTCTTATAATACATATAATTGGCACCTATATTTATAATACTATTATTGAGTTTTTTACATCTTTATGACTTTATCTATTTCTAGATTGTAATGTCAAAATTGAAATCTTGTTAGTCAATGAAATGGATAAGAGAACAACTTTAGTTTAACCTACCAATTTCTTAGTATAGAAACTTGTTGATTCTTACAAGTCTTGTCATCTTAGGTTATTTACCTAGTCAAACATTACTAAATTTTATTGCATTTTCATACCTTTCTATAAGACCACTTATTTGCTAATAATAGAAAGAAAACAATCAAAAAGTAGGAAAATGTATGGTAATTGATTTATTTATTCCTATTTATGTGAAGTCCAAAAAAAATCAACTACCACGTGTGTCAATCTTCCATTTGCTTCTTAAAGATTGCAAATGCAATTTTCAAAGAAAGAGAGTAGCTAGAGACATTCCAAATGGAGCAAGATTGATAGAGAGAAAATTAAGCCATACATATTTTAAGGATAAGGGTTGAAAAATACATTGAATTATTTGAAATAAGTTAATTTGTACATATGATTTGCATTTTTTATGCTTAAAAACTACTCATTCTGTTCACTTTTACTTGTCACTGTTACGCTTTTTGAGATCAACTAGACTAAACTTCAAAGCTAAATTTAATGTTTAAAATTTAGATAGTTGAAAACAATATGAAAAATGATATAAGTTGTAATCTTTCTCATATATATTAATATGACGGAAAAAATATGTCTTAAAATATTGATCAAAGTTCATGTAATTTGACCTCGATAAGTGAAATAGTGACAAGTCCGGAGGGAGTAATTGATTGTTATATTCATTTTTATCATCACAGATGTAACTATTGTACAACTAAATTTTAAAACAAAAAAATAAAAACTTCATTATTGATATTTTTGACAAATTAATGATTCATGTTTGACAAAGATGTCATTTGAAGTTGTGGTTAAAACTTGAAGATATTCAAAGAAAAATTGATTCATTTTGAATGGAGTTTCATGGTTGAAGTTCATAGGAAATGAAATTAATTTTTATACAAGTATGTATCATATTATATAATTTAGTATACAGTATAAAAATATATATAAACACATCTGATACACTTTTATAAAAGATTGATACATTATTTACTAAATATATAATGTGGTATTTGGGGTATATAAATAATAATGTTGCAAAAAAGAAAGTTGATTTAGTGGGTGTAAACTAAAAATATGACTATAACAATGACAAAAAATCGTATGTAATCCCACGTGTGAGATTTGGAAAGGAGATAAAGTATACGTGGATTTTATCCTTATTTTTTAAAAATAATAGAGAGTTTATTTTCAAAAGGCCCTTGACTGAATGCACAGTGAAAAAGAGGCATACATATCTACCAAACATCATAGTGCAATAGATGAGTCTGCTCATTTCTTTATTAGAAGTTTCGAATTGAAGTATTGAATATCGTCCGACTAGATCCTTATAATTAACTACAAAACTAATTTTATCATCTTTTAAACATGAAAATGCAAAAAAGAATAAATAAGTCACTATATGTCAAATAGCAATTTATGATTAATTTGAAGCAAGTTACTAAAATTAGGTGTCCTACTCCTTTTCCTTGCAATTCTAGCCAATATCAAATCAAACAATTTAATCTTGACATTTAAAAATTAAATTGAAAATATAAAAAATCTTATCGATTGAATAACAAAATTGAAGATGAAATTCAATTTTCGTACTGCAATATTATATAATTATATACAAAATCTTAAAGAGGAAATTTCATAAATGACAAACTTAAAAATCACAATAAAACTCTATAGCTACATTTTACCTAATTACATTCCATAGATAATATAAAGTTTGTCATGTGCTTTTAACTTTGTATATGAATCATTTATTTCATAAAATATATAAATTTAATATTTAAGGCATTCATTAAAAACGGGGCTAAAAATGGAAACGTATATATCAACTAAGTCCCTTAATTTGCTCGCTAATTATGGTAATCAGTTTTCTTTTACATAGCTTGAGTTCTTCACGCTGAAGACACACATTAGTTACTGGAAATACGTCTTCTCTTAAAAAAAAACTGATATTTCTTTATTTATTTTTTCCTGATTTTAAGAAATCATTCAAACTGTTCGATTTTTTTAAACTCGAAATAAAGATAAGATGTGAAATTTGTTTTCGATTTGAATTGTTTTGATTTTTTTACCGTAATTCTGTTTCGATGGAAAAATATTTTTTTAATATGTTTTGAATATATGTGAAACAAGTCTGTATTTTTGTGTTTGGGCTCTATTTTGTATTTTGCTTATATAAATTTGAAAAGCTATGTAATGTCGTATATTTTGTATAATTTGATACAGAGTTATACATCATTATACATGTACTACACATTGACAACATGACTAGTGTCTGAAACATGAGTTTAACTAAGATAGCACTAGCAACAAGGGTTGTAGTGGAGTAATTCCTGCAATATCCTGGCACTAATACAGCACCAATCTGCAACAATAGTATTCATCAAAATATAGTATAACAGTTGTTATAGGAGTCATTGACGGAGCCAGCGTTCTCATCAAGGGTGTTCATATTTTTAGAACATGGGTAAGTAATTTTTGTATCAAGAGTGTTCAACAATTGATATATATCAAAATATCTATATTTAACCTATATATTCAAAAAAAAATCCAACGAAGGATGTTCATTTGACCACCCTTGAGTGAATGTAGTTCCACTATAGTTTATACTCCACTAACAAGCCATTTGGGGAATTCTAGTATGAAGAATATGCCTAATAACTGCACCAAAGAGGGTATAACAAACAAGTGCAAAGACCATAAATCAGTCCTTCTGCATCACATATTATGTAGTCTTTTCTTGCCTGAAGCTTCTTCTCTCTTTGGATGTATTTCTTCTGATATGATTGTACAAAATGATGAAAAGACATCATTTTCTGTTGTCAATGTTTCAGAATCTTGTACTTTTCTATACACTCAACAACTCTGATGTCTAAGAAATGCTTCCAGATCATTAGGTGACAAGTTAGATGTTTCTTCTAATCAAAGCTAATGCTCTCTGCAAAAAAGAAAAGATGCATATAACAATTGTTTAGCATGCAAGAAACCAGAATTTGAATCCACAACTCATGTTGCTGCAACAAGTGTAATGGATATATATAAAGAAACCACTAAAATAATGGCTATAAGCAGTGCCTTTGGAACCATCCTATCAAGATCTTCTACCTCCCCTGCTAAAGTAATCTAAGTTGCGTGGACTCTTCACTTTCAACGCTCAGGTTCTCCAAAAATACACTACTTTTAGCAAATCCGACACGCACCTATTTACTCTTTTGAAGCAACATAGAAAGTAATTGCCTCCTCAAGACATGATACTGATGTATCACCTCCATTCCACCTTGAAATCCATAATAAACCGTTATTTAGCTTCATCCTAGAATTGAAAGAAATTCCAGTTACAGGAAATCAGAAAAGTGAAAAACTTGCGCGCAACACAACTGAAAATCCAAGAATATGCAGGCTTCTACAATTCAAGTATGTGAATGAGATTATAAGTCCCAATGCTGATATGAAATTCTTTCACCGACGTGATTCAATAAAGAAAAATAATGCTTCATATAATCCATGACACCACTAAACAATATTGGGTAAAGAGAATTATCCATGACACCACTAAACTTTTTCCAAAAGCCTTCTTGAAATTCTCAGAAAGGGCAAAAAGTTGATGAAATTCAATAGGCATATCCTTCATTTTTGGAAAAGCTTGTGGCAAGCATCTATTCTAGAGCTTCAGCTATGCCCCAAAATAAAGGAAAAGCAAGAAACCAACCGAAGATAACAAAGCGCTACCCCTGCATGGTATTGTTTGTTTAAAAACAGTGAGTACAGACCTGATACATCCAATGAACAAGATTAATAAACTAGCTACAACTTCAAAGGGATCATTAGGATGAAAGAATTATATATTGGCACTTGTTTAATCAAAGCACATTCAACCAAACCACCCACAGATGCTATCAATTTCGATCTGTATCTGTGACAGTGACATTAATTTTTATCCGCGGGAAAAAGTGTAAAGATTAAGGGATCGTTTGGTTACTGGTTAGGAGGTGATTTATTCATCTATCTGCATAATTTGTACCATGTTTAGTAGCATTCTTTTGCTAATTCAACACATCAAATACGGTGCTTGATTATCAATTTAGAATCCCGCACATCTAATACTCTCTATTTTAATTTGTTTGTACTGTTTTTGACTTGACACAAAGTTTAAGAAGTAAAGAAGAGTTTTGAATCTTGTGGCCTTAAACATGTCAAGTGAAAAGTTGGAATTAAAAAGTTAACGAAAAAGGAAAGAGACGATCTTTTTAAAATAGACTAAAAAGGAAAGTAGGACAGACAAACTGAAACAGAGGGAGTACACAGTTACGAGTGAATCTATGTATTATTTTATGCTAGATAGATGATAGACTAACTAAACCTTCCGTAACCAAACCCTACATAACTAATACCTGCATAACTAATCTATGCATTACTAATACCTGCATAACTCTAACCAATAATCGAACAATCCCTAAGAACTGATAACTGCATTGACAATCTTTAGAATGTGAATCAACTCAATGTTAAACTTCTTGACCTGAAATATGCTTACATTGCCTCTTTGGTATTTGTTATAATACAACGCCTGCTTAGGTACCAAGATGAGATGGAAGAAATGTTTCCGCATTTTTTTTCTTTTGATAATCGTGAAATCCCCAAGAAATATTCTAATGGTTTATTCATACCTAGACTATATCTTCATCCTATTTCAATTATTATACTCAAAAGGTACATAAATCCTACTTATCACGATCCATTTCATACTGAATGTCTTCAGAATTGGTACAATTCTTCGTATCAGAACTAGAACTGCTACTTTATGATAAAGAGGTCCACTGATGGATTAATGAATTAGGAATGTGTCACCAAGGCTTTAAAGGTAAGTTTTACATAGTGGTGGTTAGACTTACTTTTTTGGCTAGTCAAGAATAATACGCATGTTCAAAAGATAAAGGTAGCAGCGATGAGGATGCTTAGATGGATGTGTCGGTATGCTCGGATTGGGCATACAGGAAGTACAAAGAGATGGATGTGTCGGTATGCTTGGATTGGGCATAGAGGAAGTACAAAGGGAATATAAGCAACGGATCCTCTTTTGTCCTTATGATGCCCCAAGTGTATAAAGATGGATGACCTGGAATTGATGAAATTTGGAGAAAGAATGTTGAGATGCAATTACTTTGGAGCACAAGGCTAACGAGCTTGCTGCAGTGCCAGATTGATTGTTTGTCTTATTACCACATTACTCGAAGTGGTGTCCAAGCCCGTGGTCGCAATGCCGCCTCCACGCAAGCCCTCAGGCAACGAACCAACCAATATGATTGATAGTTTAAGTTAACAATTTGCAGTTCTCCAAAGACAAAATTTAGCGCTGGAGTGAAGAGCCACAAACGAACCTGTCATGAACGGTATGAAAAGGACAGATTGAACTGTCAGTACTGGCTTTGCTGGGGTTTGAGGTACCAATCCTTGGGGCCTGAATGCACTAATTCCAAGCCAACTTACAGTTTTCAAAGCTCAGGACAACAGTGACTTGCAACTTAACGAATTATGACTTCACCCTGCAGCTCTAGGAAAGATGTTCCTAAAATATACATGGGGGAGGAACGCACTATTTTTGTATATACAGGAAAGGAACACAGTATAACAACGTCATCGTCATCAGCACAATAGTGCAAACAGTGACACTGATGTAAGAAATGCATTGCCTTTATGTCGCTGTTAACTACTCATCGATCATAAGCCATATCCAATTGGACAAATTCATAATATCGATTCATCTGTCAAAAACTAGGCTGATGTTGCAACATCTTCAACATACAAGGCTACAAGACAAAGCATACCAATTAATCCTACTGATCAATCAGAATAACTAAACTTAAGGCATTTGTTCATATAAAAGCCTTCTCTTCCCCAGTCAACCCCATTCTTACCATCTCAAACTGTTCCATCACTTCATAAAAAATTCCCTTTTCCTCACTCCCCTTCTCTCTTGAGATAGGGTATGAATACATGGAGAAAGGAGTTCTTATCCTTAAAAGGACATGAAACGACAGTTCCTTACATATAACAGGATTAGCAAACATTTCCCATTGCAGAGATAAAAAGGACAAAACAATAGGGCAGGATAGAACAAATTATAGTCAGAAAGTACCTCAAATGCTGACTATATACAAAGCGCACCCATGTCAGGTGGCCTTGCATCAGATTGTTTTAAAGTTGTAACGTTGACAGGTGGAACTTTCTTTCCTTGCTTCCTGTTTCTCCGATGCTTTCCATAGTCAATTGTATGGTTGCTGAAAAAAGATATCATTGCATGAGAAAATGAAGAGAATCGAAAGTCCAAGTGGCCAGAACATTAAGTTAGTCAGGAAACAAAAGAGTCTGCAATCGATTATTTTGACTTCAAACCCAACATTATATAGAGGATTTTTTTTATTTAATCCAAAAGAAAATGGGTGGAAGATGATACATGTTTCTTAGCTTTTCTGCTAGTATGGTCAAACTTGTGCTGTCAAACTTCATAATTGGAGAGCCCACAAATCCACTACTATATCTTTAACACAGAGGGGCTGTTCTAGAAGCCTTATTTACAAGTATATGTCCTCCATGAATGAATGAACTTAGACAACATAGTTTCCAAAATTTTCATATCGAAAGCTCTCCAAGACCTTTTAGACTATTGCAAATACATTCTAGTGCAAACATATACATAGTTGAAAAAGACAAACACATACATAGAACAAGCAGAAAGCATCCCACAAGTTACAACAAGCTGAAGGCATTAAGTTGCAGAAAAATGTTACCGCAAAAAAGGATTAACAAAATAAACTTCAAAAACACTCGGGAATAAACAAAAGCATAGGTGATCTCTGACAATCATACCCTGTATTCCCAGTAGGATATTTTCCAGCAATTGATCCACAGCAAGACTTGTATTTCGTCTTTGAACCACAGGACAGGCTTTATTTCTTGGAATTTTCTACAGCATCAAAAGAAGATGAAGCTTTGATTGTGTAAAAATAACAAAATCCAAGTCAAGTTTCCAATTAGATATGTTCACAAGGGAAAAACCAACACATTTAAAAGATACAAAAGGATTCAGGTTGTTTTACCTTGTCATCTTCCTATCACTTATCAGAAGTTCCTTTTACACAATAGTCAGAAGAACCTTTTTTACAAGGTGAGTCTCCAGACTTGGTATCATGCTCTCCTGGAGACCATAAAAAGAATGAAAAGTGCAAGAAGACAAAGTGCTGGTACCAAAAGTAAAAGTATAGTTGTACCAGTTCTCCCCATCCATGATAGATGCAATAGAGAGATACTTCACGTTTTTTTATGGGAATGTATCTTGCCTATCAATTAATGGGCACAAAAAAAATTATGTCCTCTTTCTCTCGCTCCGTGACCAAATGCTTGTAGCATAAAGTGGATTTCGTAACGTAAAAGTTGTTTCTCCCCAGCTCAGCAAGCCCCTAATATTACAGGACTAACTGGTGCATGGAAAGGGGCCTCCTTTACTGAGTTTGGAACTAAGAATACACATTACAGCTCCCTGAGCACCAAAGCATGAGAAGCATGGGTTTCCCTGAGCGAGAACCATTGTCAAAGAGAACCTAGAAAGAGTATCCAACTAACTACAAAGATGTGATAATAATGACAGGTAGATGAAAAAGAACACTTCATCTTCATATCTTTTTTTTTAAAAAAAAAAAACTGGTAATTTGATACTTCATCTTCATATCTAGAACCCGAGGTATCAAAAATGTATTTTGTCTCCTACGATGCATTGAGGCAGCCCCAAAAAGGGGCTACTATGCATATGATTGCATGTCAAACATTACCAAGTATATAGGAGAATAGGCTTTCTACCTAAATCCCACAGCTCTCACTATCTAAGAAGGCACGTTAGCTTCCCTCTCATGCAGACAGATTTCTCATAGCAGTTGGAAGAAGTGGAACACATATCCAATAAAAGAACCAACCAACCACCCCCAAAAAAAATGAAAAGGTAAACTTGATTTGGCTTTTCCAGTTAGGTCAAGAAAGTCAACCAGCGAAGCAAGAAGTAAAATGAATGGTTCTCTAGTTCTGTAAGGTAAAATTCTAACTACATTTACATAATACATAGTACTGAAATCTGTCCTGTTGGTTCGAACTAGTTACTATCTAAAGAGCCAAACAAGCTCCTCTCCGACCACAATTTTTAAAGTTTCTATTTTTTCCAATCCTATAGTTAAGTCCGAGTAATACTCATATTGCTACAAACTCCATAAATTTAAACTAGATTAGTCAATTTGGATAAGATGACCGGGCATCAAAGCTCAAAACCAAAAGAAGTAGAGAAAAATGGAAAAAAGAGGGGAAAGGAAGAATGTGTCACCAAAGATCTTTCAGTATCAATCCTCGGCAACTCACTTCCATTTGGACAAAAGTCCGTATTTTTCCAATAAAATTCATTAAAATTTGAATATCCACCAGGTTCACACAAGTAAGTCATGTTGAATAACAAGCCCTCCTGTTTCTATTTTTCATGTGCACACAGCCGGATGATTATGAAACCCAGAATTTACCATGCTGCAATCTCAGCGAAACGAAATGGGCATCATAATATTTTAAAAGCAAGTGGAAAAGAACTGACTGGCCATTACCCTGTGAAGTGCTTGCAAGAGAAGAAATGTAATCAGTTGCATTTAACTGGTCCTAAGATCCTTGTTCTGCGACTAGAAATTCTATTGCAGCATCAACATCACCATCAACTTGTCGTAAAACCTAGAGAAGAACAGATATATTAGAAACGGATATCAAGTATAGAGAGATGAAAATTTCTTTTAACGCTCAACAAGTTCCACATCATCGACCAAGGAAGGAGCTGTCGGCAAATGACCTGCTCCATTTTTTCTCTGTTATCACACCCACTTCCAGCCATAACCACTTAAATTAATCCTATTTGAACCATATTCCGATCAATGTCTCCCTTAGACTTGGCAGAAGCTATAGCTTTACGAGATTTTGCTGAAAGATCAGCATCAGCCTTTAAATAAACTGAAGGTTATTAGAATTTTTGCAAGAAATCCTAACTAATTGTTATATTGCTACACTATCACAATAAAAATGAAAAATTGAAATGCTGCAAACCTTGATAATAATCGGGCAAACTGTTCCAGTGCAAGATTCTTCCTTCAGCCAGTGTGTAAGAACTGACAGTAAATAAGCAAGTCAAGCAGCAAATGTGTACAAAATATATGAAGGGGCTAAGAAGTAATGGATGAAGGGGAAAAGAAGCACAGAAGAAATGCCACAGGATGTTCCTTTATAACCCAAATAAGTGCCTCTTGCTTCAGTAGACAACCAGGGTTATAAAGGACACCACTATAATCATTAGGCAGCTAATAATCAATTATTTATTAACAAATACAAAGTGAATGTTAACCTCTACATGATCTGGAAGTGTGCTTTGTTATTCAATGAATATGGACCAAAACAATCAGTCATGCACAGTATGGTAAAAAGCTAGAGAGGACAGAGTCTCTACAATGGAGAAAGTGACATTAATGTTGAGAAAAAGAAAAAAAGAGGGGGGCCAAGCTTCTTATAAATCTTGAACAGTCTGCTATTTTGCAAGACTCTGTCTATTTATATAGGATTTAAGTTTTGCTTGGAACAAGAGAAAAGAAGGGGTATACTGAATATAGCCCTAAATCTCTCAATGAACCAACGAGACAGAACATTGTGAACTTTACAACTACATGAAAAGTGCAGCAAAATAACACAGATTAAGAAAAAATAAGAAAAGAGGTATGTAAAATGAGTTTCTTGTGTTTTCTCCAATCCCCTTCCTGTAAGCAACATCTGTGTGCATGCTCTACGCAGCAGGATCAAGTACTTAGAAAAATAACATAAATTGTCATGAACTTTTTCAGAACGCTTGTAACAGCTAAAAGAGAATGATCTACATACACTCGCAGCAGACTACAAGTGACCGAGAATGTTTAATTTATCGCACTTAATTAATCCACTTGAAATTAATCTTAGGCATACTGAATTGGTGCTGCCAATAGAGAAGGAAAAAAAACCTGAAATCCTTCACATTCAACCAATGCAAGATGATGCAAAACTTTAAGTGAACATAAATACCAAGTAAAGGATATTACAACAGTGACAATAAGCACACGCCAAAGACTAAAAGCAAACTAAATAGATAGAACACTTTTGGCTAAATAGAAGTTTATTTTAGATAATACATTGCCTAGAACTAGTTATGTAGCTTCTCAAAGTCAATAGGAAGATCTCCCATCGCCCTCTGTAATCACATCTTTGAAAGCACCGCCACTGGGAATCATAGGTAGAACGTGCTCCTGATGAGGTACAATCACATCCAACAAGTATGGCCCAGGAGTGTCTAACATCTTTTGAATGGCAGCTCTGAGATCATCCCTGTGTGTCACTCTAGCAGCAGGTACGCCACAAGCCTCTGCAAATTTCAGCATATTAGGAAAGATCTCTTCCTCGTTAGCAGGATCACCCAGGTAAGTGTGTGCTCTGTTAGCCTTATAGAACCGATCTTCCCATTGAACCACCATTCCCAAGTGTTGATTATTCAGCAACATAATCTTAACTGGGAGATTCTCCACCTTAATTGTTGCTAACTCCTGCACATTCATGATAAAACTCCCATCACCATCAATGTCAACCACAATCTCACCCGGTCTTCCAACAGCTGCACCTATAGCAGCAGGCAAACCAAATCCCATAGCTCCTAATCCACCAGATGTCAACCATTGGCGTGGCTTTTTGTACTTATAATATTGGGCAGCCCACATCTGGTGCTGCCCCACACCAGTACTAATAATGGCATTTCCATTAGTTAACTCATCTAGAACCTGAATAGCATATTGTGGAGGGATGGCTTCACCAAAAGTCTTATAATTCAATGGATACTTCACTTTCTGCTCTGCCAATTCCTGCCTCCAAGCAGAAAAATTCAACTTCAGCATACTTTCTCTACCCTCCAATATGGTGTTCAAACCCTGTAATGCCAACTTGATATCTGCACAAATGGAAACATGAGGTTGCTTGTTCTTCCCAATCTCAGCCGAATCAATATCAATGTGGACAATTTTTGCTCGGCTAGCAAAAGCTTCCAATTTACCAGTAACTCTATCATCAAACCTCACCCCAAATGCAAGCAACAAATCACTACTATCCACAGCATAATTAGCATAAACAGTCCCATGCATACCCAACATTTGAAGCGAAAGCTCATCCCCATTGGGAAAAGCTCCAAGACCCATCAAAGTACTCGCCACGGGAATACCAGTAAGCTCCACAAATCGTCTCAGCTCCTCACTTGATTGCGAACACCCACCACCCACATACAAAACAGGCTTCTTCGACTCAGAGATCAGCCTAACAATTTGTTCCAAAAGCATCTCATTAGGCAATTTAGGCAACCTAGACATGTAACCAGGTAACCTCATTGGCTGATCCCAGTTAGGAATCACCAATTGCTGCTGAATATCCTTAGGAACATCAATCAAAACAGGTCCCGGCCGTCCCGATTTCGCTAGAAAAAACGCCTCACGAACAATCCTAGGGATATCCTCTACATCCATAACAAGATAATTATGCTTCGTAATCGATCTAGTTACCTCAACAATAGGTGTTTCCTGAAACGCATCCGTACCAATCATCCTCCTCGGCACTTGACCCGTAATAGCAACAATCGGAATACTATCCAACAAAGCATCCGCCAGTCCGCTAACAAGATTTGTGGCTCCAGGACCGGACGTCGCAATGCAAACACCAGGGAACCCGGTGGCACGCGCGTAACCCTCGGCAGCAAACACACCACCCTGCTCATGTCGTGGCAGCACATTACGAATGATCTTCGAACGTGTCAAAGCCTGATGAATCTCCATTGAAGCACCTCCTGGGTACGCAAACACATCCGTAACTCCTTCCCTTTCCAGCGCCTCCACAAGAACGTCACTCCCCTTTCTGGGTTCATCTGCGGCGAAGCGAGAAACGAAGGTTTCGGGTTCAGAGACGTCGCTTGAGGTCGTGGTTGATAGTATGACATTGGAGACGGTGAAACGGCGTTGATGCTGGGAGTGGGTAAGGTGAATGGGTGACGCTTTAGTGTGGAAATGGAAGGTAGATCTGGGAAGAAGGGCTTTGGAGGAAGAAGGAGATTGGGTTTTGGAGAAACATGGAGGAGATGGAGTCGGAGCAGCAGCCGCCATTGTTGTGCTGTTGATAGAGGTGAGGACTGAAAGGAGGGAAATGAATGATGGGAAAGTAGTGGCTATTTTATTGTATGGGAGTTTTGACTCTCAGCCAAGAAAAATTCCAGTGTTCCTATTTTGACTCATTATTATTTCTATTTACATTAAAAGGACATTTTAGTAATTTTAATTTTATTTAAAGTAAAAATAATAATAATATAATTAATAGTTAAAATAAAATTTTAGAAGAATTCATTAGTGTTTTTATTTTTGTTATGAACCCAGAAAGATATTTTTATAATTGTGTTAAAATAAAGAGTTTTTATTGTTAAGCTTGTTTGAACATAATTAGAAAAAATTGAACTAATTTAAAATAAAATGTGTTTAAATAGTTGATTTTTTGCTCCTAAAAATATTTTTAAGAATTATTGCGTAAACATATTTTTGATATTAAGTTACATAATATGACAATTACTAAAGTTTGTATCTTGATTATTAAAATAGTCTTAAAAATTATATATTAATTTTTTTATTTAATTTAAAGAAAATATCAAATTTAGTGACTAAAAGAGAAAACAATGTTTGACTATCAAAAAATTAATAATTTGATAATGTATTTATGAAATATTAAAAGTTATTAGTTTCTCATTTTTATGTAGGATCTTTTTTTAATATCAAATATGATAAACTATTTAACAGAGAAATTTGAAGAAAAAAATTTAATATTCAAATATGAGGAATATTAAATTATAAAATTAAAAAAAAAATGAGAAGTTAAAAAATAAAGAAGAACAACAAAAGAAAATGTCAATAGAAAAGGATTGATAAATATAAAGAAAGAAAAAAACTAAAAAATAAATTAAGGAAAAAACAATCTGAAAAAGAAAAACAAGTATATTGGTTATTTTATGGGGGTAAGATTCAAATTTTTCTTTTACGACATGATATTTAGAGTTCAATAACAATTTTATTATTATTAATTTAATTTAAAATTTAACATTAAGGTACTTGTTAGTATTATATATAGAAATAAAGTTACTTTCATGATTCTTTTATTTTTGTGAAATTAGAAATTAACCTTTTAAATACTTTCAATATTAAAATCAAAAAAAATAATTATTTCTACTTATTGAAGACAATAATAAAATAAATCACAATTTATCGACAAAGCTAACGACAAATAAATTGACCTTGATTTGATCAAAGATTTATATATATTATCATATGCAAAGCTTTTGGTGCAAATATTACAACTAGAAAATAACAAGTGTGGAAAATAAATACCATTTGCGAAAATACATGAAGATTGACAAAAAAATTTCAAAGATATCAATGTTTAATATATTCATCGAACATGAAATGTGCTAATTCATAATCTAACACACTTCTCTATTTCATCTACGCATAGAATTTCTTGGAATTCAACTTTTCCAATTTTAGTTGTAAATGACACATTTATATCGTATGAACATTTGAAATAAATGATAAAGTAATATATTAAAGTTGTTTACAGAAAAAAAATATGTGAACTTATAGCTAGTGGGCCCGTACCACGGGCCTTAAATTATCTAGTATATTACTAAAGGTCAAACACATAACGAGCCCCGTAACAATTTTTTATTTTGACACCTTAACTATAAGTTATCCCAACTAAACACTTTAACGTTATTAAAAGTGTATCATTTAAACACAAATAAGTAAGATGGCAAAGTGTGTGCTTCACACTTTTTAGTTTTTCTGAGAGAGTGAAAACCAAAAATGTATTTATTTAAAATTCACTTTTATTTCTTCTTTTATTTTTTTGTCATCCTCAATACTACCACTCTTCACTCGTAAATTTGGATCCATTGAAATTTAAAAAAAAAATCTAATTGAAAGATTTTACAATTTTATTAGGGATTAAAATTTCACACAACGGTTATTAATTGGAACTAAAACATACACAACCCCTCTAACTTGTCCTTAATTTTCATTTCGACTCTCTATATTGGCTTTGTTCTATTTTAACCATTCAACTCTATTTTTTATGTATCATTTAGACACAAACTACTAATGTTATAATTTTTAAACTTTTATATAAGCTCTTCAACAACAAATTTGTATTTTAAATATAGCGTTCGTACGTTGGTTTTCGTAAAGAAAAATTGATGGTTGAATATTATTTTTTAAAAATATATTTTTTGTTTTTAGAGTTTCTCTGTATTGTTGTGTGAAAATAATCGACAAAAGTGTGTCGATTTTCTTTCTTAAAATATCAATAACAACCCAATGAAGTCTATTGAGTTTTAAAAAAATATATCATAAAATAATATGCAGTGTAATTTATCTCTTAAAAAATATAAAAGTTCAATAAATGAAAAGGGCAAATATGAAAAAAAAATTCAAACATTCACCCTGAACTTTGAACAATTCAAATATTTTGAATATTAAAAAAAGTCTAAAAAATTCAATTAATTTGAAACGGAGAGAGTATAACCTAAATACCTTTGGAAATTTGTAATTATTTTTTCATCCAAACAAAATTCACTTAATGCTTTGTTAATTAATGCATATAAATTAGATTTTAAATTTTGATTGATTAAAGGAAGGTATACTAATTATCCATAATGACAATTAATTATTCACTTGACTATTTGACTTCATATTAGACGTTTAGTTTTTTGTCAAATAAATTTTATAGCCCTAAAAGAATAATGCTATTTGGCCATAATTTTGGCCTAAAATTTGGCCACAATGATAAAATAATGTATTCACACTATAAACTAGTTTTTTTATGGACTTTTTTATCCTTTTTCTAAAAAATTATATATATTCTTCACTCATACTATTTTCAAAACATTAAAAATGGTTAGTGACTAATTATTTGATGATTTCATGGTCAAACATTGAAAAAGAAACCATAAAGTTTATTATATTTTTTCTTGAAAATAAATATGAGTAATGTATTTTTCTAATAATTTTTTGTTGAGGTGTATAAATATGTATATATTTTTTCTTGATTTTTTTTTTATGAATTTGCTTGAGGTGTATAACATATTAGGCTATAAGTTAGATTATTGTCGAATGGAGTTTACAATATGGTGCGG
>JBCEWC010006558.1:0-22818 GCA_038996855.1 Solanum aculeatissimum | reverse complement strand
TTGCATGCTAATTATTCAGAATTGTTTAAAAATTAAGAGTTCAATACTTAATTCGTACTGTGGAGGGTAAAAATTGGATGTCAACAATATTAATATAAGGATTGTAACTTATAATATTTTTTCGTATAGTTTTCAATTATCTAAATTTTAGATTTTAAATATTAAATTTAATTACTTCAATTTATCTTTGAAATTTAGTCAAGTTAATCTCAAGAAACAAAATAGTGACAAATGTAAACGTTCGAATATATCAGTCGAACTGTCAATCTCCAGGCAAAATTAAAACAAACTGAAAATGCATATATTCTTTAAAGCTTTACCATAGGAAAATAATCTCTTCAAATGCTAAAAGTAACTACAAGGATCAAATAAACTTAATTTTTTTATTTGAAAACATTAATATATTTTTTCAATGAATAAAGTGATTTTTTAATAGTGATTTGATGTTAGTGTCAAACTTATTAATCCATCACGTAATATCATTTATATATATATTTTTCGTAATATTTCACCTATGACCTAACTTAATTAATATATGTTTTTCACATGATATATAATATATATATATATTTTTTTGTAATATCTATTCATATTTACTTTTTCGTCAACGTAACGCTAAACTCGAAATAAAAAGTGATAGCAATTTGCATTTGAAAAAGGGTGTACAATTGCATCAAAACACCCCAACATTTACTTTTCTAGAATGACTCATAATGTTAATTAATTAATTAATTAATTATATAGTTTATGGTTGTAACTGTGCTGCAACAGAAACCATTAGCTCAGTGGCTAAGATTAAGCAATGTTTAGCCAGGAATCTACTAGATAATTAAAGCAATTACTTTTACTAGCAGGATTAGATGTCATAAATCATAATTATTGTTAATTACTGTTTGGCTAAATATCTTTCACAAATCTCAAGCAAATTTAGAATTGTTTATACATAGTGGAGGGATGGAGGCTGTCACTAGTATTATTAAGAAATATTACTTTTTATCATTAACTTTTATAAATATCAAGATAATATTTCTCGTCTCTTATCTTCATCAAAATAAAATTAAATTGTATTTTTAAAAATCTTAATGGAGATTCGCAACTTGAACAAGGTAGACGGGATCTTTCCTATCCCTTTCTATTTCAATTGAAGCCCCCTTAGCTCTGTTAGGCACTGGACAGGGGTTAGCTTTGTAAATGTGTCGAGCCAAGTGTAGTGTGGTGTAGTAGTAGACACTTCTAGGTCCCTTCCTTATACTGGATCACTCCAGTGGTTCGGGTACTACAGACCCTCTGCCATTCATTGCAGTAGGACCGTTTCATGGGCGGAGCACAGTTCTTTAAATCAAAGGTTGAATAAAATTGATTTTTTTAGATAACAAAATTTAAATCGAATAGGGATATGACGATATTTGATAAGAAGTTAAAGAATGTCATCATCTTTATTTGGTTATAAAAGTATAACAATAGAGATAAAAATTAAAATTAAATTATTATTAAATATAATATTATATTATTTTTTTCCAACCAACAGAAAACCAATATTGCATACAGTGAATAACCATAGGATTAGTTAATACTTTATTTTCAACAATATATCGAGAATTTGAATACTAAGTATTATAATTTGTTGTTTGTATTTAATATTACTCTCGAGTTCAAGTTTTGAGCATTGAGTATGAACATCAGAAAAAAACGCCACTCTCTAATAGAATTCAACTTAGTACAACCTAAAATAATCAGAGTCAAATTTAAATATAATACATTAAATAAAAAATATTAAATAAAATTAAATATTTTAAATTTGGAGTACACTTATTTTGAAAATATAGAAAGGAAAAAGAGTTCAGACTTTAATAAAACAAAATCAACCTTTCTATTGTTGACGCACCTGAGCCATTTTTTCTACAGAACACAATTTCACGGTCAAGATTTCGAGATTCTTCATTTCTAATTATAGTACTGTACTTTATAATATAATAAAAATAATATAATACAATAAAATAAAATAATCCCACCACCATTCTTCTATATCTCTTTACCAATATTCAACGCACCCCCCAATATTTTTTCTCTTAAAATCTCTCCATTTCTGAACTTTTCTCTGTTCTCTTCTTTTTCTTCTTCAGTTTTTTCAATCTTGATCTATAATTTAATCATATCTAATGAAGATCCAGTGTGATGTGTGTAACAAAAATGAAGCCTCTGTTTTTTGTGTTGCTGATGAAGCTGCTCTTTGTGATTCTTGTGACCATCGTGTTCATCATGCTAATAAACTTGCTGGCAAACATCAACGTTTCTCTCTTATTCAACCTTCACCTAAACAAATACCTCTTTGCGATATTTGTCAGGTAAAGTCAGAGACAGATTCAGAATTTAAAGTTAAAACTTGGGACTGGATTTTTTTTAGATTCTTGATCAGGGGATTAATTATTTTTCCTTTTTGGGTGTTTGATTACAGGAAAAGAGGGCTTTTTTGTTTTGTCAGCAAGACAGGGCAATTTTATGCAGAGAGTGTGATGTTTCAATACACAAAGCTAATGAACATACACAAAAGCATAATAGATTTCTACTAACTGGTGTTAAAATTTCAGCAAATTCTTCACTTTATTCTTCGTCGGAATCTCCATCAGCAACTTCATGTACCACAAATCAAGATTCTGTTACAAATCTCAACAAGTCTCAAATTTGCACAAAGAAGCCTTTGCCTGTTTCTGTTTCTGTCTCTTCCACTATTCCTCAGCAAGTGTCAGTGGCAGCTAATATTGGGGAAAATAGTTACACAAGTAGTATATCAGAGTACTTAGAGATGTTACCTGGATGGCATGTTGAAGAATTTATGGATTCCTCTACAATTCCTACTAATGGTTTCTGTAAGGTTTGCATTTTGTGTTCATTTTCATCTTCTATTTCTATTGTCAATTGGTTATTGAAGGTTGCCTTGATGCAACTAGCATAACAGTCTCTTCCAGAAATGCAGAGTCAATCATATGTGATCTGATCTTTTCTTGAACCATGTGCATATGTTTTTTTATCAATTGGCCTCTTGCTGAAACGTAGGATAAGGCTGTTTAACAATGAACTATTTGTAGTGCGATCCTTTTTAGACCCTACAAGAGAGCTTAGTGCATCCGACTTGTTGTTTTGTCTCAATTGGTTCAGAAATGCAATAATCTGATCTAATTTTTTTCATGTTTTTTTGTAGATTGGTGATAATGATGAGTTCCCAATTTGGGATACTGAAATTGAGAGCACTTTGAATTCATTCTCACCAGAAAGTATAGGTATTTGGGTCCCTCAAGCACCTCCAGCTCCTACTCCTCAGAAGAATCAGAATCAAATTTTTCCTCAAAATATAAACTTTGGTGGACAAATTGAATTCAAGAATATGAAGGAAGTTACATCCAATAAGTCAAGTAGAAAGTGGAGAGATGACAATTCCTTTGCTGTTCCACAAATCAGCCCATCTTCCATTTCCTTTAAAAGATCAAGAACTCTTTGGTAGTTGGATCCAATTACCTTTTTCTTCAATTCCCTAGTTTGATTTTTCTTTTTTTGCCTTTTCTTGATTTAGTTTGAGCAACAAAAAAGAAAACGAAAAAAGAACACCCCATTTTCTCTTTTGTGCTCAATTAATACAACTTGGTTTTGTTGTGTTCTTGGAATTATTGTGCTAGTGCAAGGGCCTCTTTTGCGTTGTAAATATCTTTAATGTTTTGTTGAATCCCATAAAACGTTGGACACATCACATGACATGTTGTATTTCAATAATAAAAGGATCTTCTGCGATTTTTATAAGTTACAAAAATCTCGATTTCATGTGTTATATTTTATCGATCTCACTTGAAAAGCCATTTATAATGGACTATATAATCGATCTCCAATATTTCATAGGACATTTCATGAAATTCTAGTTATCAAAGAAGTGACAGTTAAGAAAGGCACTAAACTAAAGAACTTTTAGTTATCCCTTTTGGTCTGGGAATAATACCAACAAGAGGGTGACAGTACTTCAAAGATGATTGTTATCAGATAAGAAGGCCAGACTGGCAAGTTCTGATGGATATACTATTATACTAGCAGCCACCTAGAGACTTGATATCTTCAAATTTAGTTGGAAAAAAAAATACCACTATCAAAAGATTTGATGTAGTGGATGGAGTTGTTTCTCCCTTTTATTAGAGGTCTCAAAATAGCGCTTCCCTCGAATGGGCTCTACGTGACTTTTGATCAATCAATTTTCAAGGACCAAAAAACTTGGTAAGTTAATGGACCAAATGAATAGTAACAACCACCCTGAGGACTCCGACCAGACATTTGAAGTAAGGAAAAGGTGGAGCCCAAATCATAATTGGCAAAATTAGGACATATATGGTAGTAATAGTAGGACGGAGATACACAGGATTGATGGGTTCATCCAAATCTTTTTTGACAGAAAATTACATTGTTTATACAAGATTAAAATTACTTCATATGTTAATATATGTGATGTTGAACCATGTTTGACTTTTCTATGTGTTTACTTATTCATATTTTGAATCTCTTAAGGAAAATTCTGACTCCACCACTTATAGTATATACTATGGTTACAAATAGAGAGCAGATAGGGACCAAAAGGCATCAAAAGTGCATAAAATGTTCAGCCAACATGTCCAAAACTTTTATGGGGTAAACAAGAACATTTAAGGCTAGGCCACTAGTAAAGTCTGAATGAAATACTACAACAAACAAGTCTATAGAGCAATTAAAAATGGACAATTATATTGTACTAGTTGCTAGGACCACTTCAACTTGCATATTTCATTCTCAATTATCATTGCAATGTCCCTATCCTTCTTATTTGTCGACTATGGCAATCCCTCTCATGTTATTAATAACAAAAATCGAACAAAAAAAACAATTTCTTTTGTGAAAAAAATCCGAACTTTTCTCCATAACATCCTAAATTGCTCGAGTCTATCTTCCTTTATACTTTCAAGCCATTTATCCTTTAGTCGTTAACAAATTTCCCATATTAATCTTTTCATCGTAGAGCTTAAACATACAAAAATCCATATATTTCATATTTACTTTTAGTTGTTCCACAAGGATCAAGGGCAAAAACCGTCCAATTTTAAATAGTTTTGGGGCAAATTTTCCGTTGGTGCTTTTTTGTGACAATAATGAAATGGAGGGAAAAATATCCCATTTGGATAGGGTAAATAGTTATTCATAACGAGTGCTTATATGAAATTAAAACATATTCATTTTATTATTACTATTAGTTAAGTGGTAGAAGTGTACGCACAAATACATGTAATAAATATATTGATTTGGTGTAAACACTTTATATAATAAAATTTTATATTGCAAAATTTATCTTTTCCCTTTTTGTGAGTATTGACCTATCTCATTTGATTCATCTACGTGATACAAATTCAAATTTAAGTAGGTGTTTGACAATTCAACACAATATTTGAATTTTAATTTGAAGTTATAATTCTTTTTTTAAATATAAAATTTGATTGATAAGTTTATCTTTTGTATAAAAAAAAAAAAGCATAAGATGAAGAAATATATTGTCTGTTTCATAATTGAGAAAACATAATTTTCTACGAAAATGAATAGCTTAACAAAAATGTTTGATTGCACCGTGAAGGGTTTCGAATCCAACGACTCACCCACCGACATTTCTGTGAAAATGCACAGCTTAACCAAAATGTGCGATTGCACCGGGAAGGGTTTCGAATCCGCCGACTCACCCATCGATGTTTTTGTGAATATGAACAGCTTAACCAAAATGTTCGATTGCACTGGAATGATCTCGAATTCGAAAATTCACCCACCGTACGTCGTCTCATGAAAACCCTTTCGGCCGCGAGCTAATTAGTTAAATTTTAAATTTTTGTGGCTCAAGCTAATTAGTTTAAAATTTTAATTTACAATATATTCTTTTAAGATGTAAGATTGTCAATATATTTAAAATTATTTTGAGATGCAAAATTTTATTAAAATACTATTTTTTAAAATTATTTAAAATAATACTCCCCCATTTATATAAGCATACACATCAAAATGTAATTTAATCTTATGGTCTTAAACATATTATGTGGAAAGTTAAATTTAAAAATAGATACAAACGAAATAAATATTCTATAATGTACCAAAACGAACTAAAAAAAGAGTAAGACAAATAAATTGAAAGATACAATATAATTTATTTATTTTTTAAAAAACTACTCCCTCCATCCCAATTTATGTGATGCTTTTTTATAATTTCGAGATTCAAATAAGTCTATTTTTTATAGTAAATTTTTCATGCATTTTTTAATATGTAAAATTACTCTCTCTGTCCCAATTTATGTATCTTTTTATTTTAAAAAATTATCACATAAATACTCCACCATAGACAAAACAATACTCTATATGGATATAATACTTTATCTTGACAAAAAATAAATAAATTATTAGATTTAGTCAAAAATTAAGTTAAAGACCATACATATATAGAGAAGGGCTAGCCCGCCCTAGACTGCGATCCTTCTAGAGTTAATGCATGAGTTCATGTAGGAAATCTCGAAAGCATGAAATTTATATCAACTCATGCTTAATAAGATCAATAGGAGTGAAATAAGTCTTAATTGAAGGAATAAAATTATAATTGAATCAACCCACTATATAATCATAAAAATTTAGAATTTTAAGAAGAAATCATAGAAGATAGAATTTTAAGAAGAAATCATAGAAGAGAATTGAAGATCTTTTGAAACTCACGGATGAAAAAGATTCATGAGTTGGTCAATTCAAAGTGCTTTTAAATAAAAAATTGGCCCGGGCTAACTCTTAAAATTTCTTAACCTATGAAGTTCAGACTGTGCTCTTTAATTTTCGCTCTTCAAATATAAAATAATATGTCATTCCATGAAGTGTACTAGTATTTAATTAATTTTTATAAGTATGGGTGTTGACAAATGATATTAGGAAAAGTATGAACGTCAACAAATAATCTAGATAAGCACAAATTTAATTAATGGGAATTTAATTGGCATTAATTAATCTTATAGTAATATTATAATATATACTCGCGAGATGGAGCCCTGATAAGACTAGAGACCTACAAACTTTCTTTATCTCCAACTAAATTGGGGTCATGTGATTAATTAAAATTTAAATTAAATATTACAAAAGTTATTAATATTAATAACTTAAGTTATGCAATGGTCCTAATCAAAGTAAGCTGTTTAATGATAAATTTTTAGTTGTAATAACAACTTATAACAAATTACATGTTACGTTTTTGACGGTTCTTCTTGTATTAGAAAATAAGTACAAATTAAAATAAATTTTCTATTTAAAGATTCTTCGATAATAATATATTAGGTGTAATTTCACAAATGTTATTTATAGTAATATAATTTTAATATATATATAATTTGTTGCTAGTGTGCATATTGTACGAATTTGATTATTAATATTTTACTTAGTTAATTAGTAATAATATAGTATTGATATTTGCAAGGATCAAGTAGAATAAAAAGGAAAAAGTGATAGGTATCGAATAAAAAGGTTATAATACACTTCTCTATAGTTTATTTTTTTTTATAATCATACTATATAAGTTAACTTGCTGACGTGCATATCGTATGAATTTTTCATGGATATATTAATGCTTTCATAATTTCTTATTATGAATCATTAAAAGGTTGTTAATGATTTTTTAAAATTCATATGAAGTTAAATTGTCACGTAAAATCTTGTATAGAAAATAAATTATTATGTATTACATTATGTAGGGCGCAAATTATTGATATAAAATAAACATCTTAGCTTATCAAGAAGATTTTCAATTTAAGAAGTATGTAGAAGTTGATCACACCGAAAATTAATTTCAAAGATTACATTTTTTTTTATTAAAAAAAGTAACAATTGTGCAAGGATGTTCTCAAAAGTAAGAGTGAAGAAGTTAATTTGCAATACTCCTGCCCTAAAATGGTTGTTCATTGTGATGTTGGTAGCTCATGAAAGATTGCACATGAAGAGCTATGATGATGCACTGGGGAATGAATGTTAATCTAATATACCTTCCGTATGAATCGGAGCATAAATCAATTTCACACCTTTAATTTTCAGTGTTGTCTCAACATAAGTGTGGACTGTGGAACAAGCTATACAATGGTTACGATATGCAAGACAAGCAAAAACATAGAAAAATGAACTTACATTGATTGTGGATCATTATAATGAGAATAATGTTGCCACAACAATGTAATAGAAAGATGTTAACAGACTCATCTATTATATATATGTAGCAAGAGAGGAATCGAATTATTTTTAAGGAAAAAGAAAAGACGTATTGATCCTTGTAAAAAGAATAATCCAACATATATATTTCAGAGGTTGTCTTAAAGTGAAATTAACTAAATATTCGATGAATTTAAATTACTATACAAACTAAATATGTCGATAGATGTTTAGAATATGAAAAGTTATTGATTATGTTTGATTTGTCCAACCTTTTTTTTTTTTGAGTTGTAAACTTTTTTGTGCCAATAAAATGCTTACTCACAAAAAGATAAAAAAACGCTAATTGTTACGTAGAATATATATATCTATTTATAAAGTTTAAATTCTATTTGTGCATAGTAGTTGGAAGACATAAGCACAACTAATGCCATGTTAAAGAGTATTTATACTTAGTTTATTTAATTATAATTATTTATTAAATCATTAATTATGAAACTATTTGGGTGTTAGGGTTTTATAGCATATATAAAGCTCTGTGCCGGCGATGATTGCTTTTTCCCGATAACAATGGGGAAGAAAAAATTCATCGACAAGAAGAAAGCAGCTACCTTTCAACTATTCGCCCGCGATTCTTCGGATCCGGCTTACGAATCCGGGTCCTCCGGCGCCGACAGAGTGTTCGTCAGAGTTGACAACAATACCTCATACTCAGTCGACGCTTTTCACTCCGCCGATCAATTCAACCCCGACGACCCGAATTCTATATTCGCGGATGCTCCGGAAGATGAAGAGGGGTACAATGGTTGGGCAGCTGGGTATTCGGGTACCGGAAATCAAACTGTGATGTTATCAGATGATGTTAGAAAGGAGATATTGGAGCTAGGGTTTCCTGATGACGGGTATAATTACTTACATCACTTGAGGGAGATTAAGAATACTGGTGGTGGCTCTGCTTATTATGAGAATCCTAAAGCTAAGCTTAATGAGCTTCCTCGTGATGTTAAGGTTCGTTAATTCTATGAATTATTTTGTATACACGCCACTTGAACTATGTTAACACTTGATTAATGCTTTGCTTGTACTTTTTCTGCCTAAAAATGTTAGTTCTCGTTGAATTAGTAGTATTTTATTGTATATGAGTTTAAATGGAGTAACATGGCTAGTGAGGATTAGTATATAGTCGACCCCAACTTGGTATAATTGTTGTAGACTTTTGGTAGTATTACATGGAATTGCTATTAAGATTTCAGCTTTGGCTGAACTAGTATAGTTATACAATCAACTATGCCTCAATTCCTATTTAGTTGGTACCATACAAATCCTTTATAAAGGTCAATTCCTCATAGTGATTACGTTGGTTCATCCTTTTGGTTTCGGATCTTGTGTAGTATATGTTCTTGTCAGTATATGTATTGAATAGGAAGGGAAAACATAGAATTGATTAACAATTTTCAAAGACGGTAGATTTCTGTTTTTTCTTTTCTGGTTAACAAATTTAAGGTTTTGGTTAGGCATATGATGCTTCAAGAGTCGAGGTTGCAAAAGTGGATGATGAATCCAATGAGAAGTATGTATACAATGTGACTGCCAAGACAGTAGGGATAAGAGTTCAGAAGGCAGTGGATCCTGAAGTTGCTGCTTTGCTAGATGACAGTGATTTGTCACGTTTTGGGTCTGATGTGGATGATTTAGAGCTAGAAGAAGATTTTGTTATCAAGGCAAACCTACCCGATGGGGCAGATAATGCGGAACTTGACAAGAATTTAAGGTTGCTAGAGAGATCAGACGTTGACAAAGTAAGACGAGATTATACGGCTGGACATGTGCAGAGAAATGAGGCTAAATTTGCAACTATTGAAGAGAAGCCAAGAGCGCGCCGCCCTCTGGATGAACAGTTTGATATGGTTAGCAGTTTGTTCTCCTATATTTTCCTTTTCTACTTGTACAAATCCATAGTTATCTCCACGTGAGGTTTTGATTTTTACTAGCCTGATCATTACTTAGAAGAGAGAAAGTACTCCCCCCCCCCAAAAAAAAAATAAATAAAAAAACTAAAGAGCCATAAGTGTGTTATAAGAGGACCTCAGCCCATGTCAAATGAATTGATCTTTTTTTTGAGTAAAAATGAATTGATCTAATTTGTCTTTTTCCTGGTAATGTGGTTCCGGTCCTTCTGGTGCTCACCTCGATCAACTAATTGAGATACTTTCTACCTCGCACTTGTCAAGAGCATTGTAGAATAGAGGAGGTGTGCGCAAGTTTTATCTTTGACTGCTAAGCCACCTCATTAGATGTAAATTTGCAGTATCTGCCTTAAAAACATTTTTCCAAGACATTGTGTCTTTTCGAAGTTCTTTTTCTCCTAGTTCTTTGCTCGATAATAGAGGCAATCGAAGCCACCTTTGTGTGTCTTGTAGTAATAATTACTTGTAAGATCTATTGTACTATCCTTTATCAGCATCAATTGATACAACTTCAGATACATGTACAAATAGCATGTTTTCTGCTGAAATTGAGTTGAAATGTTCTTTTTTTGATAAGGTAAAGGTTAGCAGAAATTGAATTTATATTAATCTTTGTGTTTATAAGTATTAAGTATTTCCACTAAAGCTCTTATCTTTCCCTCAAAATGACTTCTAATTAGTACATCCGTTTAGGTTTAAACTCTTACTATTCAAAAGATTATATCATTTATATGGATTTTCATGTTGTTATCTTTGCTTACACTATTATTTTTCGGCAACCTATTAGACTCATTCCTCGAGCTTTTTTGTTCTGATGATTGGTATACCATGGTTGTGTCACCATTGGGCAGAAAAAAGGTTATAAATTGTTATGGGCTGGAAGAAAGAATATTTTGTCTTACATCGTTGAAGCCATAAGCATGTGTTAATTTGTATGTGTAGGTTTATTTTTTAATTTCAGTTCTAAGTTGCTTCTTGGTTTTGGAGTAATTGGGCAAGCTTATAATGTGTACAGTAGTTTGGTTAATTTGTATTTTTGTAGTTTTTTCTGCACAGTTTGCTTTGTTAGGTTGTTGATTTATATGATGTCTCCTTCTTTAGATTTGTAGTCTATTTGCCTTTAGGTGGAAGAATAAGATAGCGTGCTTATAGTAGCTCTCCTTGTAAATTTAACAGCAGTCCTATGAATTGTTAAGTCTCTTGTAAGTTTTCTATTCACTAGAGAATTGATACTTTTACATTTCTTATTGTTTCTTCATGATTTAAGATAATGTCTCTGCTTTTTTATTGATATTTTTGATTGATAGTTGTCTTGTCTCTATCTTGCATCTAATCTTTCCAGCTTGAACTTGAAGAGTATGGATCTGATACCGAAGATGAATATGATGGTGATATGATTGAGGAAAATGAATGTCACGGTTCTCTTGCAGAAAAGCTTAATCATGCATTTAAGGAGTGTGCCATTGATGGCTTGGAAATCAATAATTATGGACCAGATAAGGGGGAATTGCTTGAACCTGAAGCTGATATCATAAGCCGGTGCAGAGAATATGCAGAGAAGTATGATAATGAAAGTCCAAAGGAAGAAGCAGCTATTTTTGATGAAAGCAGCAGTGACTCAGAAGTATGGGATTGTGAAACTATAGTGTCAACATATTCAAATCTTGATAACCACCCTGGAAAAATTGTAGCTCCTGAAGGGAGGAGAAAAAAGTTGCTCCCTGCTATTTCTGAAGCTTCGCCTATAATATCCCTTAAAGGAAAAGCGAAGCTTCCTCTCGACTATTTGCCGAGCAAGGGAAAGCATCCCTTGGTAAAGGAGGAGAAGAAAAAGCAAGGTTCAGAAAAGGACAACTCAATGGGGGAGCAGCTCAAAAGAAAGCAACATGGTCAAGAGTCGAAGGAGGAAAAGAAAGAAAGAAAGGTCAATGGTTGTATATCAATATTTTTTTTGTTTTGGAATCGTATTGCTCGATATATCCCTCGCTGCTGAGCTCGTTCTTCACTTTGCCTACTCCTTTTGGATTTATTTTTCTTCTCAATTGTACATAAAACATCTGATTTACTGTTTTAAAATTGAGGTTCTGCCTTTGCAGGCTGCTGTGAAGGAAGAACGGCGTGCAGCGCGCCGTATGAAAAAAGAAACTAAGGAGCTGTATAAGTGTGAAGCGCAGCGTGCCCAGAAGGTTGCTGCTTTTACTGGTCCATCTGCCATACATCTCATGTGAGTATCCCTTCAGAATTTGTGTCAAAATCTAGCAACATCCTTTGTAGTTCTTGTAAATTAGAATTCAAGGAGAAGTTATGTGCCTTCATGCTTTTGTTAGTCTGATGGAAAAATGAGCAAATTGCTTGGTCATTAGATGAAGTTTTTATTGGATCCTTGGTGCTTTGTTCTGCTTTGCCTTAGGGGGTGCAATTAATGGAATCCCATGTCCTATTCGTAGACAACTCCTTCCTTTTTCTCACATTAAATTCTAACGTCTTTCTGATCAATTTTCCTCTTCATCATCCTTGCTGAAATTATATCTTTCTGATAGAAAAATTGCTGTCCTTGAGTTTAGTGTTCACAATCCCTTCTTGTATCAGGCTTATATTTTTGAAATTTTGTTTGGTGTAAAGCTCATTGTTTTCTCCCCCAATTGCAAAAAAGGTGTTCTGCGGGCTAGTTGAAGAACTATAAATACTCCAGCTCCCCTTTTTTCTTGTTCTAAGCTAGGGAAACTTTAATTCACTACAGCATTGCAGTTCTTCTGTCGACAAACAAAAAGACCATGATGTTTGAAATGCTTGGTTAATGTTAAGAACCATGAATACCAGACCTTCATCAAAAAAGAACCATGAAAAGGCGCTTTGACATATAACCCGACAACTAGTAGATGGTAGTATTTATAAAAGATTTCATCGGGCAATCCAATTCTCAATGGGAATAATCTATTTTATTATGTCTTAATGGCTATTGTCTTGCCCTCTTTAACTCAAAACAATAATTACACAAGGAGGTACTTTAATATTATGTTGGCTTCAAAACTCAAAATTTCCTGATGACAATTAACTTATGAAATATCTGGTTATGTTTTAAACTTAACAGTTGAGTAGCTTGTGGTTTGTAAAGAAAACTGATAGAATGATCGGTCTGTTTATTCTCTCACAGGTGACATTGCTTTGGTCATGGGTACTTTAAAGTCAAAGCCTTTGCAGCTGTAGTTGATGTTCTACTGCACCCAAAATGGGAGCTTTTGGTTGACACGTCCTCTTCAATTAGCAAGACGATGTTCAAAATCTTCTCTACTCTTAGATGGTATATATAGTACATGATAAATCCTCAAAACAATTCTCAGCTACATAACGTATGTGCGTGGTCAAAACAGAGTTGCAGTTTTGATGAATATTTTTGGTTTAGTTGGTGGAATATGCAGACTGTTAACCTTCTATATTGCCTTTTTACAGTTTATGATGTTGTTGGAGTTTCAACGTTTTCATTAGCATTTTTTACAGTTCGCAAAATTCATGTCCTACATTTAATTCTAAATTGAGTTTCATTCCTTGAAAGTTCATCATTTTGGATTGGAATTGGATCTTTGGAATTCTCTGTTCTCTGCTCAGCTATATTTGCTGGACAATTTGTTCATAAACTTGTATGCATTTATTTGGTATCATTAGAAAGTGTGAAATCTGAATCAAGCAGATTACAACTCTTACTTACATCATGACCTCATATCATATACTACTAAGAGTATGTTTTATAACCTTGGTAAGGTGACATAAATGTAAGTGTACCTAAACGATGATTGTGGTCACTGAATGCTTGTATGAATTAGAGACTAATAACTGTGTCCAGATCACTTTGCCTTGTGCTCCTTTGGATTATGGCCTCTCCCATGAGGAATGGGAGCTGGGTCACCTCTGCCGAAGTATGGTGCTGGATTCAAGAAACCATAATCTTCATAGTCTTGTTTTGTCTGGAATTGATACTTGATATCTTTGAACTTGTTTAGTTGTTTATCTTGGGTTGAGGCATAGTTATTGTTGAGCTGCTCTTCTTCCTGGAGTTGCAAGATCACCGATGCTGGTGAATCTGATGGTGACGATGGTGATTTTGTGGCCATGGATAGTACTATAATAACAAACATACATAGAAAGTGCATGACTGACCTTACAGTAAAGATTGACATGCGGAATTGATGTATAGATTGTTGTTAGTGAGTTTTGTCAATTGATGTTTTAAGTTTAACTTCTCCTTGTATTTGCTGTGTTTCATGCGTTGGGGATGACATGATCATGGTTCTTGCGTGTATAATTTTTTAGAAAATACTCATGTCGTCACAAATCCAACTTCTTTCTATTGCTAATTTTCCTCCGATTAGCTTTCTACTTTGCTCTTTTATCTAGGATCATGTCCTTGGTGAAGTGAAGGCGTGACAATCTTGCGGTACGCCTAGCTAATTAACTTCGTTTAATTTTTCCTTGGTGCACCTCCACCTTTCCTTAGGCCTAATATTGTCCACCTTTTGCACCTCATGGGTATATCTACTCTCTTTCTTTCCCTATCTGAACCATTTTAGCCTCATTCAGAGCTGCAAAGTTTAGAATTTCCTAGTCTTTTCTTTCCTTTCTTCTCCCTTTTCACCTAAGACGACAAACTCAAAACTAATGTATGCATTATTTTTTCAAGAGCGCTCTACCCGATGATCCCTAAGAGATAAATTGATCATCTATTTATGACATTGCAATGTATAAAGTGTTCCACCTTACTAGGATAGTTTGGTGCATAAAGCATCTTGCATTAGCAGGAACGGGAGATGGGCCACACTGCATTTTGGAGAAAAAAAAAGTAGGGAGAACTCTGAAAAATATTATTCTTCTTTCCTTCCTTCTCCCTTTTCACCTAAGACAACAAACCCAAAACTAATGTATGCATTATTTTTTCAAGAACGCTCTGCCCGATGACCCCTAAGAGATAAATTGTTCATCTATTTATGACAGTCCAATGTATAAAGTGTCCCGCATTACTAGGATAGTTTGGTGCATAAAACATCTTGATTGATTAGCAGGAACGGGAGAGACGGGCTGGCCGCACTGCATTTTGGAGAAAAATTAGTAGGGTCTGAAAAAGATTATTCCATTGCCGGGACTTGAACCGGGGTCTCTCGGGTGAGAGCCGAGTATCCTAACCACCTAGACTACAACGGATGTGTGACATGTATGGAATATAATGTATACATAACAGATTCCACAAATAAAAAAGGTCAACATTGTTCATGTGCTATCTTTGGTTAAATTTCTTTGTGTAATATTTTCCCCACTAATAGGAAAAAGATCATAATCGAAAGTTGAATGACAAATTATGATCATTTTTCTCGAAGACTTTGGATACATATGGTTCATTCATTTCGTGTTAATGCTTTGTTAGTATCAAGGATAAAAATAAAACTATTTGTCAACGTCAAGAAATTAAATGGATCAAGAACATAACAAAAGACAAATAAAACTATTTCAGATAATAAAAGAGCAAATTTAGACATTTTTCCCATTTAGGATACCTTTTGTGAAAGACTTAAAGTAAAAGTCTAATGACAAAGAATATCATGAACTATCATGATTCATAATGATAGTTGGGTCCCTGTTTAGTTATATACTTATGTCTGTATATTTTGTAATTATTTCACTATAATATTAGACTTCCATGATTATATATATCATTTTTTTTTAAAAGTAGGAGCGACACAAATACAGAATCCTATTATCACAAATTATGACGTTGATTCAATCACTTGGATTGACCTTTGGCGGAGCGTAATGAAGGCCATCAACCTAAGCAATGAGCCATGATGATTAAGTAATATATAAATTTAAATGTTTGCATTTGTTTAATATTTTAAATATGGGATGGAAGTTATGTTTTATCTTGGTGCCAAATGGATTTTTAAGCTATGGTATAACGAAATAATGAATGAATAAGAACATTTAAATAAACCATTTGTTTTGTACTTAAATTAATAATGTGACTAGTGACTGGGTCAATACAATTTGCCATTTGTACATTTGCTTCATCATTTGCCTGATTGATTAATTATTGTTGCTTCAGACTCACCAATTCTTTAATACCAAGATTCTCTTTTTTTTCTTCACATGATTTATATAGTCCAGACTGGCCTAACACTTAAACCAACATTCTCTTTTAATTAATTACATTATGGCTTCCTATATACACTTGACAGGTAGGTACTCCCTCCATCCGTCCGTCAAACAATAGTTGTCCATTATTAATTTGACATATGGATTAAGAAATTGTAAATGATAAAGAATAATTTTATCAAATCATCTTTTGAATATGATAAATACAATGTCTTGAAAAATATAATAGAGAAATGACTAAAATTAATGATAAGAACATCTATTTTAGTATAGTGAACAAGTAAAAATGGACAAAAGGAGTAGTTCCAAAGCTATATTGACCTAAGAAAAATGAAATTTTCTTGGTCGAAAAATTATATTGATCTTTCATTTAAAAAGGAAGTTGAACAAATGTTTTAACTTAGGAAGTTATTATTATTTTGTAAATGTAGTGCAAGTTTCTTTAGCTTCTCTTATTGTTTCCTTTCCTATCACTACCTATTGTTTCATCTTGCTATCTTACTATCTTTTTGTTTAGTTGAAAGTGTTTCGAAAACAATCTCTTCCTTCTCAAATGAAGGGGTAAGATTTGTGTAGGCTCTGTCCTTTTCAAAGTCCACTTATGGAATAACACCGAGTTTGTTGTTATTGTTGTTGCCTTTAGCTTCTCATAAATTTGGATACAGATGCTAAAGAAATCTGTGACCAATACTCTTGTACTAGTAAGTGGAATCAATTGTTGGATAATGCAATGAAATATCACCCATAGCCATGTCCAATACTACAAATGAAGAATCAAGGGGAGAACATAGAACTTTACACTGATGAACTTACATGAGATACAATCCCTCAAAGGAGTCGGGAAAAAAAAGATAAAAGGCAACCACAAAGAACTACAAGTCCCTAAGTAGTAAATACTGCCTTTTAAACAAAGAATTGATGGTCACAACTTGAAAGGATTATTGTACAAGAGGCATGTTGCATAAGCTAGATATAATTCACACCCTGAACGTCTGAAAAACAAACACACGTATGCGCTAGGCTAGGAAGCAGTAGGCGAGGAGGAGCCTTTAGAATGGATTCCGAACCACCTGCACTTATCTTTCATTGCCTCAGCTTCACTAGCATATTCTTTAAATCTGTACTCTTCTTGCTTGCTGGTTGGGGGTACTTTTCCTTCACTGTAACACTGACTGCACATACTAAAATGTGATTTTATCTCCTTAAAGCGAGAACCAATGATTGGGTAGCGACAAGTTGCACAAACATGGCTACCATGACGATTCCTATCCCCCAATTCAAGCTTCAGCAAAGTGGACATTATACCAAAACCCCAATCAGGATCATCAAACATTGCAGTGAATTCTGCTAAAGACACCAATGATGTGTCCATCTCCCCATGAATTTCTAGAATTTCACTTGCTCCCTGGGAAGGAATGTAAATAGCTCTCAGCAGTTTGATGTACCTTTGCGCATCAGTTTTCCTTATCTGGTTGCTACCCTCATTTACAGGACGCCATAAAAGTGCCTCATATGCAATGCGTTTTCTTTTGTCTGGTGATCCTCCACAGACAGGAGCAAGAACAGCATAGAACATGCCCAGATCCAGCCGACCTGATTCTGACTCATCTAAAACAGAGAGAACTTTCTGGTTAATGGCTTTAACAGCTCCTATAAAGGTCTCAGGCTTCAAGAATTTAAGCAATCTGTGCAGAATCTCTTCCAGTGAAGCCTTGCGTATTGATTTTTCAGGTACACCACCGGAATAAGACATTGGTACATCAGTTTCATTCATTTCCTTCTTTATCTGATCAACATCACAACGATTAAGACGAGTAATCCTCTGAAAACTTCTAATATCAAGAGCAGTGGATAGATCAGCTCTCAATGTGGTTTTCTCACCCACGGACTTGAACTTTGAGGGTTCAACAATGATAAAAGCCTCCTCCCCATTGCCACCACCATTCCCCTTCAACTTCTTTTTCTGAAGCTGTTTCAAATGTGCTACTGCATCATGCAATTCCACTCTGTTTGTCATCTTCAGAGCTTCTTTCAAAGCTTTCTTAGCTTCCTCAGTTTCCCCAGCCCCCAATAAAGCCACAGCCTTATTGAGCTGTGCTCTCCAGTGATTCGGCCAAACACTTAATACCCTAGTGTACATCTCTGAAGCACGCTGGTATCTACCCATATCCATGTAAAGTCCACCTAAATTGTACAAGGCATCAACATGACCAGGTTTCAAATCAATAGCTCTCTGAAACTCCTTAATTGCATTATCATCATCACCCATCGCATGCAATGCAGAAGCAAGATCACAATGTGCATCAGCGTAATCACTCTTCATATAAATAGCCTCTTCTAATGCCTTAACAGCTGCCTTATATTCACCCACACCAAAAAGTGCACTACCCAAAAGTTTCAAAGCTCTAAAATGAGTTGGACACAAAATAGCAGCTTCTCTATAATGTTCACAGGCACTAATGACCATACCTTCACCTTCAAGAGCAATTCCCAAATTCACATGAATCTGAGGAAGCAAATAGGCCCACTGACTGCCACCAGCTTCAGCAGCCTCCAATGCCAGCAAGAACTCCTCTTTTGACTCACTATGTCTCCCGAGCACGTACAAACAATTGCCAGCCCTGAAATGTGGCCTAACATCAGCAGGCTGCAACTCACAAGCTCTCTTAAAGCTCACCAGTGCTTCCTTGAACAAATGTTGATCATACAAAACCCTGCCAATTGCCATGTGACCATCAAAAGCTTCTTCCCTTGACCTTGACCCATCAGCCCTCGACCTCAACACACCCAATTCCTTCACAAACACAGCATAGTCATGTCCGGTCTCCTCCCAATTAACCCGTTTATCTGTAATCTCAGTCGAAGGTCCTAATTCTCTAGACCATCCTTCGGAATACACATCAGAATTATCATTCTTCAGCTTCCCATCTTTCGATTGTTTTGATTTAAGCCTCTTGATTAATATCTCAAGGTCATCCACAAGCTTCCAAGTGTCATCAAACACAATGCCGTGATTCGGAGAAGCTGCCCAAGCTGCAGTCCGCTGTTTCTTATGCGGCTCCATCACTCTTTCATCCGCAATCGACGAGGACGCCTCCTCCTCCACAGCAATGGAAGTTCCAGCATTATCCTCTGGCTTAAGCTCAAGGCCAAGCGCGTCGAAATCACGATCAACATCACCAGCACCATCATCATAGGTACGCAAAAGTCCCTCGTAAGTAAGCCCCTTTACAATATCAATAAACTCGCTGTACGTACGGAAAACCTCGTCAAGAATAGCGTTAATTTGCTCCTCGCTAAACTTAACCCTAGGGTTTACAGCAACCACCAAAGCTGCCATTTCCTCACGATTAAGACCCCCGTCATGGTTCACATCAAATTGCTGGAAAATCCTCTTCACCTTCTCCGATCTGCTTCCCCTCGTAGCCATTTTCCGAAAATAACGCTTCAAAAAGACAATTCAAGTACAAATTCTAATATTTCACGCAATTGGGTGTCGAAAACTTCAATCAAGATTCAAACTTGCTGAATTAAAGGTAGAGAATCTGTAAAATTAGGGTTTTATAGTAAGAGCAAAAAAGATGGGATTTTTAGGGTTAGGGTTTCAAAAAAGAATATAGATTTAGGAAAATGAGAGAAACAGAGAAATGGGTTTTGGAAAAAGATGAAATTTTTGGTAGCATTTGGATCTGGAGAAAAAGAAAAAGGAAAAGATGAAGAGGTAATTAAGAGGAAGAAGAACAAGACAACTGTTTTCTGTTTACATTTTTTTTTAAATTCCTTTTTCTTCTTCTTCTGGTTGTGATGATGGGGAGTGGTGGTGGGGGCAGAGTGACTGGAAAATTTCAAAGATCTTTAGTTTTTTTTTTTTTTTTTTGCTTTTTCAATTTGTTTGGCTAAAATAAGAAAAAGTTCCTAACTGTCAAAAGAAAAAAAGTAATTAGTTAAAAAGAAGAAAAAGAAATAGTGAATTTTGTGATTTTTTTTTTAATTGGTAGATGGTAGATGAGAACATGTGAATTAATGATGATTAGTTGTAGTAATAAACAGGACACATGTTTTGGTTTGGTAAAAGGTTTCAACACCATTAAATGTGGAGCAATTAATATGAATATTATGATAAAAATATTTATATGAATTATAATTTTTTTTAAATACATACAAAATTGAAAATACAGAGAAAAAAGTGAATAAAGGAAATATAATTTAGTGATAATCATGTTTGAAAGTGGAAGTCAAATTTAGAAGTGACATATTTAGAGATAATATTATATTTTCCTTGAAAGTTACACATTGAATTGTCATAACCTTGTTCTTGTTGTTATCTTATTCTTAATAATTTTGATTAATTAGTATATTTTAGTGATTTTTGATTGATGAGTTGAGGAATATTAGCAAAATTCAACTCTAAAATCTTTAATCCCAAGTTTGCTTACATAATGGCTGCCACTTATCCTATTTCTATCTTCTAATTTTTAGTCAATGTCAAATATTAATGAACTATTTTTTGAGATTTTAAAACTCCTGTTATAGTGTAAATTGAGAATAAAACATTGTTGAAGAAGACAATATTTTATTGGTTTTTAAGATTTGGATAGAATTTATTTGGAATTATCAAGATTGGTATTAAAATATTTGTGATAAGTTCATCTATTAGAAATTCATCGTAATTTAAGATAGAGGATTTTTTGCATATAGTCACGCAAAAATATCTTAATTATATTTTATAACTATAATTTGGGTAATTATATTTCTAACTATAGTTATAACAACGTTTGTATAATTCGTGTAGCATTTGTATATGTTTGTATACTTCTCTATTACAATTCACAATGTTTGTATATTTCGCTATACAATTTGATTCGAGTACAACTTTTGTATAATCACGCACAATGTTTGTATAAATCGCGAAAATTATACAAAACTTAAATTGTAATTACAGCTAAAAGTTTGTCACGAACCGTGATTAATTCAAACTATAACTATATTAACTAATTAAACGTTAATGTGGTTTAGGTTTCATTTCACTGAGCAAAATTTGCACAAATAACCTTTTGTTGAGTATACTGTTTGAATTATGGCCCAATTGATCCAATGAGCAAAATTTGTCCACATAAATGTGTGGGGAATTTGTATTGTTATTGTTGGTACGTTTTGTTGGCATGTTTTATTATATTTTGAATGTTTGTTTATATTAATGTTTTGGATTGACCGTGTGATTCTATTCGTATTGTGATTGTGTACTAATTTTGTATTTTTTTTTATTGAATTCGAGATATATTTAGGCAGCTGATACAAAACTTTAATTGAGAGACACGTGACCATTTGAATATAAGGATAAGCTACTATTTCGGATTACTATGGATTCTTCTTTATTCTTTGTTCATCAATTCAGAACAAATACTTTAGACTATTAGCTTTGTGTTTCTAGTTTTTGGGATTGTATCCCTTGTTTAGAGTTTTGGTACGATAACTTTCAAATGTTTAGAGTTTAATTCTGCATATTAACTTGGTCTATTATTTATTTTGAGTGGCGTTCTTAGCGTTTTCGATAATAACGGTCTTTTATAAATGATGTGATGGGTTGAAAATGAAAAAGGAAGCATGAAATGGTTGAATCAATACATCGTCCATCAATCATCCGATAATTACCAATTCGATACCAAATCAACTAATATCTTATTGGTTGGCTAGTAGCAAATTTGTTTATTTAAAAATGGATATCAAACGGGCCAAATCATTAAGTATAATTGTCCATCTGATCCCTCCGATAAGCAATCCTTCTTAACATTTTGTTGATCAAAATTAATTCGTTACTTTTTTATTTGTTTTTTAAAAATTAAAACATACCTAATCATTAAATAAGTTTATATATTTATATACAATTTTATGATTTTTCTATTAAATCCAATAATTGATTCGACATAATTCGTTGATGCAGTTAAGTTGGATTTTAAAATTTTAACACAAAGGGAGTAATTATATTAGAAGCAATTGAATTGATTTTTTTTATCTTTGTCATTTCACAATAGACTAAACCATTGTATCAAACTAATAATATTTATTTAATTTTGTTTACATGAATATTGTATTTATTTAATAACAAATATTATTTATATATAATATTTTAATTGACCCGGTACATACGTACAAAACACGTACACTAAACTAGTATATAACAAATATGTATACATATATTAATGTCGAATCATCACACATAATTAATTTGTATTCCTAATTATTGTTGGATTATAATTAGCGCAGGTTTGAATTCATGAACGAATAGGATTAGAACAAGTTTAGACAGTTGTTACGTATTGTTTCATAATGTGTCAGTATTGTATTGTGTATTGTTTTAATGAATATAATATTTAAATAATTGTTATTTATTATTTCATAATGTGTCCTATTATATTGTATTAGTTGACACCCAATTTTTACCCTCCACAACATAAATTAATCATCGAGCTTCTTCAAATTTTAATAATTCAAATAATTA
>JBCEWC010006557.1:0-22819 GCA_038996855.1 Solanum aculeatissimum | reverse complement strand
GCGCTTCAACAAGTAGTGAAGGCTCATGGGACTTGTAACGTAGCAGGGAATCCAAGTGTCGGACATTGACTAGCTTCGCAGCATTCACGAGGAAGTGCCTTGGCATACATGCATCAATAAAATCAATGTCCATCACTAGCCATTTCATAAATGATAAAGTCATTCTTCCCTGCCAGAACCAAGGTGCCTCAACCATATCAGCTACTCCCTTACTCCAAGTCTTCTGTTGTACTCTACGATAAATTTTACTGAAGGTATGAGGAACTCTTCGTCAAAAATGTGAAACTTGAGAATTTTAACCATGAATGAGCCACGGTTTAAGATTGAATGGTTCATTTCGGATAAATATTGGGATTTTACGAACACATCAAAGCCTGCATAGTGCTACATTGGAAATGGTTTTATTTTTCGTAAGAAGACCCTCATAATGATTTTCTTAAGCCTTGAACAGATGTATACTGACAACAAATTTGAGAAAAGAATCTCCAAGTGTCAAAAGTTATTCCAAATGAAACTTCTCGAGACAATTTTGTTGTCATTGGCTCCATAAACATAAGCAATTGGGATTAAAACTTTTAGTTTACAGTACTGAACCAAAAGCATTCTTTTCAAGTTTATTATGGATGACTACTTTCCCTATAAAGAATAAAAGTTCTAGCATGGCAGATAGTCATTTGGAAAGATTCTTTACCTCGAGAATCTTATGAATTCTAATGTTTACACGTAAGTATATCCCATTCTCAAATCCGAAGCTGAAGACATATCCTATTCACAAATTTTAAGGTATACACATAGGAAGATGTCTATAAAAGCTTTATTTTTCTTTCTTATTTTGTTTGAGTGAGATAGGTTTTTGACAGGCTTTCAAGAAATATCTACATGTTTACCTATCTTCGGCTTTGTATTTGAGAATGGGATATACTCCGCCCGAACAGATTAACTGTTATACATGTCTAACTTAGAATTCATAAGATTCTCGTGGTCAAGAATCTTTCGCTAAAAACCATTTGCCATGCTCGAACCTTTAGACTTTATAGGATAAGCAGTCATCGCGAACAGACTTGAAAATGAATGCTTTTGGATCACTGCAAATTAAAAGTTTTTATCCCAATAGATAATGTTTTTGGAAGCAATGACAACAAAGAAATGCCTCGTGAAGTTTCATTTAGAATCACTTGAGACACTTGGAGACTCTTTTCTCAGATATGTTGTCAGTATACAGTTGTTGAAGACTTAAATAAATCATCAAAAGGGTCTTCTCTGCATTAGGAAAAATAAAATCATTTCCAATGTTGCACTGTGCAAGCTTGGATGTGCTTGTAAAATACCGAGATTCATCTGTAATGAACCATTCGATCTTAAAGCATGGCTCATTCATGGTGATAATTCTCAAGTTTCAAAGATTTGACGAAGAGTTCCTCATGTCTTCGGTAAAAATGTATAGTAGGGTAGAAGTAAGAGAGTAGTTGATGTGGTCGAGGCACTAATAGGTGCCTACCTCAGCTTGGGCAAGGAAGTAACGGCTTTATCATTTATGAAATGTCAAATGATGGACATTGATTTTGTTGATGCACCTATGCCGAGGCACTTCCCATTGAATGTTGAGAAGGTAGTCAATGTCCAGTACTCGGAATCCCTGCTACATTACAAGTTCCATGACCCTGCACTACTTGTTCAAGCACTAACTCACGGATCTTACATGCTACCTGAGATTCCACGATGCTATCAATTCTTGGAATTTCATGGAGATGCAATGCTACATTATAGTGTTACAGAACATCTCTATTTCAAATGTCTGAGACCTACTCCTGTGAGGTTTGCTTCCGTAAACAAAAAGAATGCTATGCTCAATCAGCAATTTAGGCTGGCTTTCTCAAAGGTGCTTTGAGATGGTATTGAGTCCCTTGCTTGTGCGATCTTTGTTGATTTTGGCTTTGACAAAGATACTAAACTTTCTGAGCATAACATCTCTTATGGAACCTTTGATTACACCTCAAACGATAAAACTCCAGCTATTAAGAGAGTTAAGTGAACGATGTGACAAAAATGGTTATGTAAAGAAGACATTAATTTTTTATTGGACAAGAACTCGGCATTTAAGACATTAAAATTTAGGACAACCGTATCGAAAAATAGTTTTTTGCAACTTTTTACACTTTCCAGAGGCATTTGCGACCTCTCCACATCGTGGAGAGAGTTCATTTCAGTATAAAAATGACCGGAAATCATTCCAGGATCAAATCAGGAGAAAATTGAACTTCGTGCAAAAATGTCCTAAGCGGTAGCAAGCCTGCATCGCGCTAGTCGTTTGTTCAAAAAAATTCCAGATTTAAGTAAAGGCACATAGGCCAAGTCCCTAAACACTTATAGTGGGGAATTCATGAAAATTTCTCTTAGTTTGGACCAATTTCACACACCAAAATTTAAAATTTCCTCTCAAAACCTCCCAATACTTCTCTTCCAGATTCTTCCTAAATTTCTAAGATTTCAAGACTTCTCCATTAAAGGTCAAGCGTCAAGATGATTCTCATGTTTTTTCAAGTTTCTCTCTTATTTCTCAAGGCCATTAAGGTATGTGGATCTCTTCATCCATGGGTCCTTCCACCCATAGAGTCTAAAATCCTTTTCAACCCAATCCTTAAATTTCAGGACTTATTTCAATATGGGTACTTCCGTTTCTTACTATTATGCATGATTTATGTTCGAAATTTCAATTATTTATTTGAAATGCATGAACTCCTTTCAATGGTTGATATTATGAAATACTTTATGACACTTAAGTTATGTACGTTATGATACTATGAGATTTATGATTTTTGAGATGATTATCATGATGCCCTAACTAAGGTATTACAATGATTATGGTAGGTTGTTTGATTGGTTTCAAGTGATCATGTTTTACCTCATTCATGCTCATTACTCTTGAATTTCATGACTTTAAGCCTCTATGCATGAACCCACCAAGTTTGAGTTAAGATTATATGATGAAATGTGATGAAAGGTTTCATTACAAGTTATGAAAGTTCATGAATGGTTAAGGGCTACCAAGTATGTTATAAATCAATGAAAATTATGCAAGATCATGAAGTACTTTTTATGATGTTATGGTTTTAATGAGCTACTCTGCTCATGATACTATGATTTACAAGCTTACACATATTATGATTATGCTTATACTTTATGTACTCTGTGGAATGTTGATTTAGTACAGAGAGGACCTTGGCAGATTTTCATTGTCCCTTAACTACTTGTCACCATAGGTCTATGATTAGCTAATGTATCCATATAGCTCATGTTTCATGATTCACCGAAATGAGTAGGATCCCGTAAGGTACATGTAAATTATTCACCAAAATGGGTAGGATCTCATCAGGTACATGTAAAGTATTCACTAAAATTGGTAAGATTTGGTAAGGTGAGGTATAGTCTACCTTGGAAAGTAGGCTACTTCTTTTCCGATATAGAGGCAACATCGGGATTCCAAATAGTAACTAGCATGGGCTTAGTGTTGGTTAAGGCCTCCTCCCACATATGTATATGCTATGTTATGAAATTATTCTTTTCCTTCCATGTATGCTTTTATGAGACATTGATCATTCATTTCATATTGAGTTTATTGCCTTTGTTATGATTATGCATCTTGATTATATTGGCATATAATTTCCTTGTTGAATTGCATCTCTTATACTTAGTACAGTCAAAGTACTAACGTATACTTTTACCTACATGATTTAACCATGTGGTGACCAGAGCTCTTCCCCATCCACCTCTCCATGGCTAGTTCAACTTTTAAAGATCTTTACTTGTGGTGAGTCCTCTAGTTCAAGGATGATATTCATTTTCTATCTAGCTTAATCATGTTAAGACTTTGTTATTTCCATTACTTACTTTTAAGGATGAGCCCAGCACATGTCTTGGCCCCCGTTCCATTTATGACTAGAGGTATTTTTGGATAACATGCTTTGTATGAATCATGTGATGCTTTGTATATATGGAGACTTTCCCTTAGCCCCTATCCCATGTAAGTTGTTGCTTGTGATGTTATTGATATAAATGGTGAATTTCCTAAGCCATTATTTCCCATAAAGTGTGTCTCATGTTCCCTTCCCTTAGATTTCCTGGTTGTGCTTGAATGGTGGTAATTCCTTATCCTTTTACCCATAGAGTATGTCTGATTCATAACCAAGGATGTGCTTACGTATGTTATGAGGCTTGTTTGGGGCACCTCTCAGTTCCCCATTCACCTAGGTCCTAGGCTTGGGTCGTGACAAGCTTGGTATCAGAGCACTAGGTTTGTAAATGATCCTCAAAAATCCAACATACTGAATCGTATAGAGTCTTGTTCATGGTTATGAAGTGCGCCACAACTATGAATGGGAGGTTGTGAGGTGTTTAGGAAATGACTCACTTCTTCATGATCTATGTCGTGCCTTAGAACTTGTCTTAAGACTTTCTATTTCTATTGCTCTTTGCACTGCTAGATAATGCCACCAAGAAGAATTCCACCAAGAGTCCTTATTCTTGAGAAAGACCAAGCCCTTCTGGCCCCACAAGCTCCCCAAGAAGAAGGGGTTACTCACACTGAATTTCGAAATGTTATCACATTATTGGCACAAGCCATGGCCAACCAAGTTAACCAAGAGGCCTAAGTTCCTCATGCTCCTACTCCGACCTCAAGGGTGTGGGACTTCACTAGGATGATCCTATAGAGTTCCATGGCTCAAAAGTGGAAGAAGATTTTAAGAATTTATTGATGAGGTGTACAAGGTCCTAGCTATCATGGGGGTAAGCTTGGAGGAAAAAGTGGAACTAGCGGCCTATCAGCTCAAAGGCCTTGCACAAATATAATTAACCCAATGCAAAATAGAGAGGGTGGATGATGAGCCTATTCCATGGGAGGAATTCAAAGCCACTTTTCTTGACTGCTTCTTTCCTATTGAGATAAGGGAAGAAAAGCTAATGGAATTCGTGAACCTCAAATAAGGATCCATGAGTGTAAGGGATTATTCTCTCAAACTCTCAAACTATACTCCTAACTTGGTTGTTTATCCTCGGGCAAGAATGAATAAGTTTGTGTCATGAGTAGTCTTACTTGGTCAATGAAGAGTGTCGCACTGCCATGCTCACAAGGAAGATAGATATATCTCAACTCATAACATATGCCGAGCAACTTTAGGGAGAAAATATTAGGAAGAAGAAGATGTGGGAGACCAAGAGGGATCACTATGAAGGTGGGTTCCAAGATGCTAAACGTGGAGAAAGTGGTCACTTTCAATAAGGCCAGAGGTTATCAAATACTCCAAACCAAAGGTTCACCAATGATAGGGTACCCAACCCTAAAGCTCAAGGTGGTAATGGTGGATCAACATTTCCTAGATGTCTAAAGTGTGTGAAGAACCATGGTGGTAAATACTTATGAGATTTGGGTGTGGCAAGAAGGGCCACGAGATTGTTTATTGTCCAAATGCTCCAAACAAGGGTAGAGATGGTAGTCCTCAAGGACATGGTGCTCAAGGAGGACAAGGGATACAAGGAGGTTAACAAGGAGGTACTCCACATCATAATCAGTTCTATGCTCTTCAAGAAAGACAAGGGTTGGATAAGGCATCTGATATTGTCACTGATATGTTAAAGGTTTATAATTATAATATGTATGCTTTAATAGATTCGGGTTCCACTTTGTCTTTCATTACTAGTAGGTTTGAAATATGTCCCAAAATATTATGTGAACTCTTTTTGGTATCTACTCCCATTGACGACTCTATTGTTTCTAGAAAAGTCTAAAGGGGTTTCCCCATGGCCATTTTGCATAAAGTATGGCCTTGTAATTTTGTTGAACTTGACATGGTCGGTTTTGATGTTATTATTAGAATGGATTGGTTACATGTATATCATACCTCTATTCATTGTAGAACGCGTAAGGTTTAAGTTCTAATTTCGTAATGAACCCGTCCTTGAGTGGGAAGGTCATGACTCAGTGGTTAAGGGTAAGTTTATCTCTTATCTTAAGGTTCAAGAATTGATTGTTAAGGGTTACATTTATCATCTTGTAAGGATTAGGGATGTTGAGTCCCAAGTCTCTTCTATTGAGTAAGTTTTGGTGGTCAATGAGTTTCATGATGCCTTTCCTGATGAACTCCTCGGTATTCCTCTCAAAAGATAAATAGATTTTAGTATAGACCTCCTCTCTATAACTCAACCTATATCCATTCCTCCCTACTATATGTCCCCAGAGTTGAAAGAATTAAAGGATCAATTAAGGGACCTATTGGAGAAGGCATTCATAAGGCCTAGCAAGTCACCTTGGGGTGCACCAATGTTGTTTGTGAGGAAGAAGAATGGCTCACTTATAATGTGCATCGACTATCGAAAACTCAACAAGGTCACCATAAAGAACAAGTATCCCCTACCAAGAATACATGACTTATTTTACTAATTACAAGGGGCTAGTCACTTTTCTAATATCAATCTTCAGTCTGAATACCATCAAATAAGGGTAAGAGATTGTGACATTCCTAAGACAACCTTCCAGATAAGTTGTGAGCACTTTGAATTTGTGGTGATGTCTTTTAGCCTAACCAATGCTCCGGCAATATTTATGGATCTCATGAATAGGGTCTTTAATCCCTACCTTGACATGCTTATTGTGTTATTTATCGATGACATCTTTATTTATTCCCAAAGAGAGAAAGAGCATGTGATGCATTTAAGAATAGTGTTGCAAACCTTGAGGGAAGAAATTTTTTTTGCCAAGTTTAATAAATATGAATTTTGGTTAAAAGAGGTTGCATTCCTAGGGCACGTAGTATCGGGTGAGGGAATCACAGTGGATCCTAAGAAAATGAAAGTGGTGAGAAATTGGCCTAGGCCCTTGACTCCAATAGATATTAGGAGTTTCTTGGGATTAGCGAGATACTACCGGAGATTTGTTGAAGGATTTTCTTCAATTCCATCCCCTTTGACAAAGTTGACACAAAATAAGGTAAAATTTCTTTGGACCGACGAATGTGAAAGGAGCTTTCAAATTTTAAAGGACAAACTCACCTCCGCTCCCATTTTGATTTTACCGGAAGGACTAGAAGGGGTTGTTGCCTATTGTGATGCTTTGAGAGTCGGATTGGAGTGTGTGTTAATGCAAGGTGGCAAGGTCATAGCCTATGTTTCTAGTCAACTAAAGGTGCATGAGCATAATTACCCTGCACGTGACTTTAAGCTAGCGGTTATGGTCTTTTCTTTGAATATATGACGTCATTATTTGTATGAGGTTCATATAGATGTTTTCACCGATCACATGAGTCTTCAATATGTGTTCACCCAAACAGATCTCAATTTGAGGCAAATGAGGTGGTTAGAACTCTATAAAGACTATGACATTAGTGTGCATTACCACACGGGCAAAGCCAATATTGTAGCTGACACACTAAGTAGGATGTCTATGGAGAATGTAACTCACATTGATGATGGGAAGAAGAAGTTAGCAAAGGAAGTTCACTGATTGGCTAGGTTGGGAGTTAGGTTGGACTAAGCCAAAGATGGAGGTATGATGGTTCTAGATGGTTTTAAATCTTCTTTGGTTGAAGAGGTCAAATCCACACAAGACCTTGATCCCAGTTTGGTGGAATTGAAACTGTTGGTAAAAGAGGGCAAAGTAGAGGTTTTCTCTCAAGGGGGAGATGATGTCCTTAGACACCAAGGTAGGTTGTGTGTACCAAATATTGATGGGTCAAGGGACTTGAATTTGAAAGAGGCTCATAATTCAACTCATTCCGTTCACTCCAGTTCTACAAAAATGTATAGGGATTTGAGGAAAGTATATTGGTGGAGTGGTATGAAAAGAGACATCACAAAGTTCGTGATCGAGTGCCATAATTTCCAACAAGTCAAAGCTGAACACTAAAGTTCGGGTAGCCTAACCTAAGACATAGAGATTCCTACTTGTAAATGGGAAGAGATCAATATGAATTTTGTGATTAGTTTGCCTAGAACTAAGAAGCATTTTTATTCTATTTGGGTTATTATTGATAGAATGACAAAATCGGCTCATTTTCTACCGATTAAAATAACATATGGTGCCGAAGACTATGCTAAATTGTACATTCATGAGTTGGTTAGATTTTATAGGGTCCCATTATCCATCATCTCAAATCGTGGTGCCCAATTCATCTTTCACTTTTGGAGATCTTTCCAAAGAGGACTTGGTACTAGCGTTAAACTTAACACAACATTTCACCCACAAATGGATGGTCAGGACAAAAGAACCATTCAATCCCTTGAGGATATGCTTAGAGATTATATGTGGAATTCAAGGGTAGTTGGGCTGAGAATCTCACACTGATTGAGTTTGCTTACAATAATAGTTAGCACTCTAGCATTGGGATGGCACCGTTTGAGGCTTTGTATGGAAGGCAATGTAGATCCTTGCTTGGGTGAATTGAAGTGGTGGAGATGGATTTGATAGGTCCGAATTTGGTTTTTGAAGCCTTGGAAAAGGTGAGATTGATAAAGGAGAGATTAAAAATGACTCAAAGTCAACAAAAATCTTATTTTGACATTAGGAGGAAAGATCTTGAGTTCAAGGTGGGTAATTGGGTGTATTTGAATGTCTCACCCATGAAGGGTGTAGTTCGGTTTGGCAAGAAGAGAAATTTGAGACCTAGGTATGTAGGGCCTTATAGAATTTTGAGATGAGTTGGTAAGGTTACTTTATGAGTTGTATTTGCCTATGGAGACGAGTATGGTTTATCCCGTCTTTTTGTGTCCGTGTTAAGAAAGTTTGTAGGTGACCCAAGATCCATTGTGCCTTTGGAGATAGTAGGTGTTGAGGAAAACTTGACGTATGAAGAGGTCCTGATTAAGATATTAGATAGGCAAGTAAAGAGATTGAGGAACAAAGATGTAGCATCTGTTAAGATCCTTTGGAGGGATCAACAAGTTGAAAGTGCTACTTGGGAGGCGAAAGAGGATACAAAGAAATGATATTTTTATATTTTTCAGTCTACTCAAGTCTAAGGTAATGAGTCAATCATGTTTAAGACATTAAATCTTACATTTCAGCCCTTTCTTGTCATGTTGCATGCATACACACTCATAGTAATATATTTTAAAGATATTTGATACATAAGTTTGAAAATTTGTGAAAATGGTATTCAAGTTGCATTAATGCATTCATGTTGGGCTGAAAAATTATTTAGTTACTCCTCTCAAGAGTATCTCCATCACATTCGAGGACGAATGTCTCCAAGGGAGAGATATTGTAACACCTCTCAAAGTGTCTTAGAATACCCTTATGATATATGCCTTGCAAAACGCATCATCCATATCTTTTTTGACAAATTCGAGGTCAAATTCTTGATCAGGGACAAAGTCTTAAGGGAAAATGGTTTCATTCAATTCTTAGGACAACTATATCGAAAAAATAATCATAACTTTTTGCACTTTCTAAAGGCATCCACGACCTCTTCGCATCGCGGAGAGGGTTCATTTCAATATAAAAATTATCAAAACTCATCCCAAGGTCAAATAAGGAGAAAATTGAACTTCACACGAAAATGAGCTAAGTAGGAGCAAGTCTGCATCGTGTTAGTGGTCTATCACAGTACAAATTTTTTCAAAACTTTTCAGATCTAAGTAAGGGCAATTGGGACAAATTTCTAAACACTTATAGACGTGAATTCATGAAAATTTCTCTTATTTTTGACCTATTTCACACAACAAAACTCAAAACCTCCTAAGACTTCTCTTTCAAATTCTTCCTAAATGTCTAGGGTTTCAAGACTTCTCCATTAAAGGCAAATTTTCAAGGTGATTCCCAAGCTTCTTCAAGTTTCTCTCTTCTTTCTCAAGGCTATTAAGGTATGTGAGTTTCGTCATCCATAGGTTCTTCCACCCATGGAGTCCAAAACCCTTTTTCAACTAAATCTTTTAAATTTCAAGACTTATTTCAATGGGTACTTCATATTCTTACTATTATGAATGATTTATGTTGAAAATTGTTAATTATTGATTTGAAATGCATGAACTCCTTTCAAGGGTTGATATTATGAAATGCTTTATGACACTTAAGCTATGCATGTTATGATAACATGAAATGTTATGAAATTTATGGTTTTTGAGATGATTTTCATGATACCCTAACTAGGGTCTTACAATGATTATGGTGGGTTGTTTGATTGATTTCAAGTGATCATGTCTTACCTCATTCATGCACATTACTCTTGAATTTCATGACTTTAAACTTCTATGCATGAACCCATCAAGTTTGAGTTAAAATTACAAGATAAAATGTGATGAAAGGTTTTACTACAAGTTATGTAAGTTCATGAATATTATAAATAATTAAGGATTACCAAGTATATTATGAATCCATGGAAATCCTATGAAAGTTATGCAATATCATGAAGTCGTTTTTATGATGTTATGGTTTTAATGAGCTACTCTTATCATGATATTATGATTTTCAAGCTTACACATGTTATGATTATGCTTATGTTTTATGTATTCCATGGAATATTGACTTAGCACTGAGAGGACCTTGGTAGATTTCCATTGTCCCTTAACTACTTACCACTATAGGTTTATGATTAGATAATAGATCCATATAGCTCATGTTGCATGATTCACCAAAATGAGTAGAATCTGGTAAGGTACATGTAAAGTATTTACCAAAATGGATAGGATCTCGTAAGGTATATGTAAAGTATTCACCAAAATTGGTAGGATCCCGTAAGTAACATGTAAGCTCTTTTCGAAATGGGTATGATCCCGTAAGGTGAGGTATAGTCTACCTTGGCAAGTAGGCTACTCCTTTTCTAATGTGGAGGCAACATCAGGATTCCACGTAATAGCTCGCATGGTCTTAGTGTTGGTTAAGGTCTCCTCCCATATATGTATATGCCATGTTATGAAATTATATTTTTCCTTCCATTCATGCTTTTATGTGACATTGATCATTCATTTCATATTAAGCTTATTGCCTTTGTTATGATTACGCATCTTAATTATATTGGCGTTTGATTTCCTTGTTACATTGCATCCAATATGTTTAGTACATTCAAAGTACTAATCATACTTTTGCCTATATGATATAAGCATGTAGGGACTGAAGCTCCTCCCCATCCAACTCCTCGTGACTAGTTTGACTTATGAAGATCTTTGCTTGTGGTGAGTCCTCTAATTCAAGGGCGATATCCATTTTTTATCTAGCTTGATTATGTTAAGACTTTGTTATTTTCGTTACTTACTTTTGAGAATGGGCCCAGGATATATCTTTGTCCCTGGTCCATCTATGACTAGAGGTATTATTAGATAACATGCTCTGTATGAATCATGCGACACGTTGTATCTATGGAAACTTTCTCTTAGCCCCTATTCGATATATGTTGTTGCTTGTGATGTTATTAGCATGGATGGTGAATTACCTAAGCCCCTATTTCTCATAAAGTGTTTCCCATATTCCCTTCCCTTAGATTGAATGATTGTGATTGAATGATGGTAATTCCTTATCCCTTTACCCATAGAGTGCATCCTAAGTTCATAATCCCCTTAGTAATATTTGATGACGATTGAATTGCGATTCATAACCAAGGATGTGCTTATGTATGTTATGAGGCTTGTTTGGGAAACTTTCGGGTTCCCTATTCACCATGTCGTACCTAGGCCCTAAGCTTGGGTCTCATCATCTATATCACCATTACTATGGATGATGGACCCAAGATATTTAAAGTTTTCTCTCTTGGAAATAGCTTGAGTGGCAAGCCTCACTTTGATGTTCGCTTTATCCTTTGCAATACTAAATTTGCACTCCAAATATTTTGTCTTAGTCCTGATCAATTTAAACCCTTTGGACTCTAAAGTATATCTCCAAACCTCCAATCTTTCATTAATTTTATCCCGAGTCTCATCAATTAGTACTATGTCATCCACAGAACCTCTTTCTAAATAAGTCATGTCAGCTCATCCATCACTAAGGTAAAAAAAAAACGCTCAGCACATATTCTTGATGAAGCCTCATCTTAACAGGAAAATACATTGAGTCTTTTTCTATAGTTCTTATCCAAGTTTTGGCTCTGTCTTACATGTCCTTTATCACCCTAATATACACCATTGGAACACTTTTCGCCTCTAGACACCTCCCTAGAACATCCCTCAGAACTTTGTCATAATCCTTCTCAAGATCACTGAATATCATATGAAAGTCCCTCTTTCTATCTATATATTTCTCCATCAGTCTTCGAATAAGATGGATTGCTTTAGTAGTTGATCATCCCAGAATGAATTTGAACTGATTCTTTAAAATAGATACTTTTCTTCTCACCCTCATTTCCACTACTCTTTTTCAGACCTTCATAGTATGGCTTAGCAACTTGATTATAATTTTGAATATCACCTTTGTTCTTGTATAATGGAACCATTGTACAACTCCTCTATTCATTGGGCATCTTAGCATTCTTCAATATATTATTAAATAACCTAGTCAACTACTATATACCATCTGTGACAGTGCTCTTCCAAAATTCCACTAGAATTGTATTAGGCTTGATCGCTCTCCCTCTATTCATCTTACTAATAGCACGTCTAACTTCCTTAACCCTAAAATACATGTAGTCACCAAAATATCTATGACTATCAAAGTACGCCAAATCACTCAACTTTATATATCTATCCCCCTTTTCATTTAAGAGTTTGTAGAAGTAAGCTTGTCACCCTTTTCTTAATGAAAGTATTTTCCACCAACACCTCACCATCCTCATCCTTGATGCACTTCACTTGGTCCAAGTCGCGAGCTTTTCTCTTTCTTTATTTTGCAAGCCTATACAATCTGTTGTCCTACCTTTTGCTCCCAGCTCGATATACAAACGTTCAAACGTTGTTGTTTTAACACTCGTGACCGCTAACTTTGCTTCTGTCTCGCCATCTTATAGATATCCTTAAGCCTCCATTTCTCATCTCCATCCATACACTCCAACCACTTCATATAGGCAACCTTCTTAGCTTTCACTTTGCCTTGTATTTCTCCATTCTACCACCAATCACCTTGGCGTCCACCAAAGGTTCCTCTCGATACCCCTAATAACACGTTAGCTACTATTCTAATGCAACCAGCAGTTGCATCCCACATGTTGTTCATATCCCGCTACTAATCCAAGCCCCAAACTACTCATCTTTTCCCCCATTTTTCGAGAAAGAATAGGAGTCAGGCCTCCCCATCTAATCCTCGGCCAGTCATAAAAAGCCTTCTTCATCTTATCCCTCTTAATCTCTAAGTTCATTACCAAAAGTCTATGTTGAATGGAAATATTTTCACTCAAAATGACCTTACAATTCTTACAAACACTTCTGTCACCCTTCCGAAGGAGTAGATAACCACTCTGAGTCTTCACTACCGTAATACAAAAGGTAATCAAGTAATTTTTTTCTCTTCAGAAAATATAAGTTAGCAATAACTAACTCAAAGACTTTAGCAAAATTCAAAAGAGTTGTCCCACCTCCATTTCTCTTCCAAAATCAAAGCCTCCATGAACATCATCGAAATCGCTAGAAGTTGCACCGATATGCCCATTAAAGTCTCCTCCAATGAAGATTTTTTCTGTGTTGGATATACCTCGCATAACCTCATCCAAATCCTCCCAAAAAAGCTTTTTGACTTCCTCATCCAGGTCCACTTGAGACGTTGAGACGCATAGGTACTAACAACATTGACTATGTGTCTACCGATAATAAGCGTAATACACATCATCCTACCATTTATCCTCATTATCTCAACCACATACTCCTTAAGGTCCTCCGCTACTAGGATATCTACTTCATTTTTATCCCTAGAGCCTCCTGAGTATCATAATTTAAACTCATCCACGTCCTGAGCTTTGGTACTTATCCATTTGGTCTCTTGAACACACACTATATTAATTTGTCTCACTAACTCTATGGACTTCCCTATAGTGATCGTATGTTCCATGACCCTACTCTCAACTTAAGTAAGCTCATCCTCCTATTTCCACTACAACCGCTCACCTCCAACCCCAACCGTAGACATGACTCTAGTCTACCATCAGTCTCCAATAGCACTAAACTAATAACTCGATGAACTGCAAAAGATCAAGAAGATATAATCGCTCGAAATCAATAGCTCAACTATACAATAATATACATATTATAAAATATAATATAGGAACAATATTGAGCAATTTAATAAACTCTGTAACAATAGATTTTCACAACAAACAAGTAACAGAAGAGAAACTCAATTCAATTTCACAATAACAAGTTAAAATATAACACCTGATTCAAGAAATTTAATACATTTTCACAACAAACAAGTCGAAGAAGAAAAAATCAAACTCAATTACACAATAGACAAGTTAAATAACAACAAAGCAAGTCAAGAAAGTCGATATATGTTCACAATAGACAAATCAAAGAAGAAAATCCAAATCAATTTCACTATAAATAAGTACAATAATAGCAACTCAATTCAAGAAAATTGATATATCTTCACAAATATATATTAATTTTCAAACCTTGCACAAGAAATAGAGAGGAGAAAGGAATGATAAAACCTGGTCAATATTGCAATAAAGCGTAGTTTCTTGAACGATTTGTTGGAATCGGTTGAATCTGAATTGATCGTCGAAATCTTTTGTCGTTGCCGTAAAATCCCAAAATGTTGATTTTTCACGAAATTACAGAAACAAAGAGGAATAGTTGCAGATGACGATACCCGCCACCGCCTCCAATTACCGATCGAAAACCCTTGTGTTCAGAGAAACGTCTCAAACAATCCACACTATTTCGAGTTTCTAGAACTTTCCACAGTGACCAAAACTCTGGATTACCTATGAAGTTTTGAAGATTCAAGAAATATACCATGTCTCTTCTATCGATTCTGGCAATACTATTTCATCATCGGTGAGATTAAACGGTCGTCGTTGAAAACAAGAAAGTAGGGTTGAAATGAAGAAAAAGAAAATGAAAATTTTCCTTGGATAAAGATCTTATATATTGGAAAATTGCCGTGTTAAAAACTAATTATGAAAATAACTAATTCCTATTTATAACCTAACGTTTTTTTATTTATTACTACCTAATAATTCTTAATTATTAAAAAAATTAATTCTTATTTTTGGGAAAACATAACTACTTATGCCAAAGGATATGGTATCTCGAATTAAAGTGACTCTAATAGAGATATCCCACATTATAAATAACAATAAAAAAGATAACATATATTTACTGCCATTTGCCACCCTGAAGTCATTTTCTCTAACGATTCAAATTCTCGCAGAAAAAGGATCTCAAAAGTTGTTTTTTTCTGAATAAATCAGCAAAATTTAAGGATGGAAAGTGGATTTACTGCAGAAGATCTGCCCGAGATTGGCGGTATTGCTACCGTATCACTGCTTCATTCCTTCATCCCAACTCATTGGTTGCCATTTTCCATTGTGGGTCGTGCTCAAAAATGGACTCTTTCAAGAACCCTTTTCGTCAGTCAGTACCCGCCTCCTCTGTCTTAATTGTATAATGTTTGTGTTTGTAAAGATCCTGCACAAATTTCCAAGAAAATGAGCTGAAAATTAGTAATGGGTGGGTTTGATTATGTGATTGAAATTAAGTTGGTTTTTTTTGTTGATGGGGGCGATTGATTTACCAATTAGCACGCCCCATTTGATGAATGTGCTACATCTCGTTAGGTGTAGAAAGGAAGAAGATTTTGGGAAAGTTCGAGTGATGGGTGAATTTTGATTATGTGGTAGGAATTGGGTGTTTGGTATTGGAGCTGAGGGCCTATTGGAAACAACATGAGGTAGGGGTAAGGTTGGGTACACACCACCCTCCCTAGACCCCACTTATAGAATGACGTTGGGTATGTCGTTTATGTTGTTGTGGTAGTGTTGTGTTGTGAGCTGAGGATCTCTACTTTTAGAATGTAGGGGTAAAGTATCTAGACTTCACTTGTAGGATTACGTTGGGTACTTTGTTGAAATTAAGTGTTGTGTTGCTGAGGTAATTTTGAGAAGTATTTTCCCATTCCTTGATTAATCCACTGATGCTACAACCGGCAAGTAAAGGTGTGAGGAAAACTGCCTACCAAAGCTTAGCAAGTGCCAAGCAGATAGATTCACACTGAATGTTGTAGCTGGAATTTGAACCTAGATTTCTTTGGGTTGCTAATCCTATGCCTCAACCATTGAGCCATTCTCTGAGGATGATAGGAAAAGAGATTGTGATATAGCATATGGCATGATGAATATAGAGTAGTCATAAAGCATTACTGAATTAGTTTGGGATTGACGTGTAATTATTGGTGAAGATGGGTTTTCATGGCTAGCATAAGAGAGAATTGTGTTTGATTATGCTGATAATTCTTGATGCTCCTCAAGGGACCTATTGTGGGCTGGTTTGTTTTTTTCTTTTTTCTTTTTTAATGCTACAATTTACATGCTCACAGGCTCTGACTGCCTGCCAAATGTACTCTTGGACACATTTTGCTATTAGGACAACTAAATTGATATGTATGCCTGACTTTGTACTTCAAAGATGTTGAAATCTGTTTCGTGTAAATGAAAGGTAGTTGTTCTAGGCAACAATATTTAATGATTAAACTAGCTATTATCTCAGTAGAAGAATGTATTTGATGATTTTCTCTATAATAGGACAAAATATTGACTTTGGAGTAGAAAAGAGAACACAAGTGTTACTTTAGTTCACAAGGAGATCCCAAAAGAAATGGTTGAACGATTGAGGCAAAGGAGCAATAATCTAGATATCCCAAGTTCGAACCTATACATAATTCTTAGTGTGAACTCATCTGTTTTGGCCTGGTGGGCAGGTTCGCCTGAGCCATAAAAATTGTTCATAAGGAGGAAACATGGATCGATCAACTTACATTTAGATTTTATTTTCTGTAGGTCTGAGATCAGCTAATCTTTTCACTTTTGTTGTTCACCCTTCCTCAGAAAAATTTAATGAACAGTTGATTCTACTTTGTCACTAAAAATTTTAATCTTATTTCTTTTCCCAAGGTAATCCAACTCCAGAACTTTTTTTCGCTTCAAAAGATACCCACTTATATCATTTTGGTATGAAACTCTTACCTTTTTAGTGATTTAGTCTGTTCGAAAAAAGAATCGCAACTCCATGTCTAATCAAACGCCACTATATAAAACGATACAGAGGGGTTACATCCCAAGTGACACTTAGTTTCTGCATTGGTATTTGTATATTTGGCTATCTCCTATTTACTGCCAATACACAATCATGTGACTGGCTAAGAGTTTTCTTCCCTATTTTTTTTAACAAGGTACTTGGAAATTGTACCTCATCCATTCTTGTTATTACTTTTATCTTTATATTTTATTCGTTATTGTTGTGAAATGGCCCTGAATATAGAGGAATGGATACAGAGAATTCATATAACCAATCCTACTAGTCCGGGATTGTTGCATAGGTGATTGACTGTATCTCTTTATTAAATAAAATGTGTAGCTGCTGTCATCCAGTTGTCTTCTGATTGTCATGTTGATTTCTGGCGAGAGAATCAGTTAGTGTCATTGATATTGCAGTTTGAAACATAAATGACAAACAAGATTATAAGAAGCTTTACTTGGAAAACACCTAGTATGGGAAATTACTTTTAGCTTCTTAACAGGAATTAATTTGTTATTTGAGATTTCTGGAGATGACTTCCTGAGGTCTAATCTAGACTAAATTTGCATTTCTCCTATTTTCCTAATCCTCTTTAAAGCACATAGGTATGTTGTGAGTTGTTAAGTTCGCTGAATCATCCAAAGTAACCACTGTGCCAGATGTTTAACGAAGCTTGGATGCAAGCGCTATGTGGATACGAATTGTGATCTAGTTTCATTAACTTATTTGAGTAGTGAGTCAATTTTTAAAAGCCAAAGATTGCCCAAGTTAGACATACAAAAGCTTTTCACATCATTCGGTAAGAGAACTATGTTATTCTGTAGGTTCTCTACTTTTTGCTATATGACCATAAAATTATTTTGAGACGAGGGTCTTTCGGAAATAGCCTCTCTATCTCTATGAGATACTGGTAAGGTCCGTGTACATTTTATCCTCCCCAGACCCCACTTGTGGGATTCCACTGGGTATGTTGTTGTTGTTGTTTGACCATAAAATTGTTTACCTTGTCAAATATGAAGTAGAATTTATATCCTATTACTGTATGCTTATTTGAAATTAGTGAATTTCTGTAGTTAAAGTATCATTTGAGTTTCTCTGGTCAACCACTTTTTCTCCCATATTAAGAATTTTGAATGACTTCAAGAATTTTATATGCCCTTTTTCCTATTTGTTTGTGCTTTGACCTAGTTGATATTTTAAAAGTTAAAGTTAGGTCTACTTAGGCCACAATTTTCTCAAATATCCTTTGGGCAACTTTAATTTCCAAAAATTTGTGGTTTGTAGTACCTTTCTTTGTAGTTTCCGAATATCTAAATTTCACCTTAACATTTAATTAATGATAGTTGAATTCAACCTAAAAGTTATTACATTAGACCCTCATTACCGAATTGGATCATTCATTTTTCACACTAAAACGAGTATTAAAAAGCAATTAAAATTTAATTGAGATCCGTTGAAGTAAGTGAAAATAACTGTTTTTATCACTGCTGGATGCAGCTGCATTTGGAGCAGTATTGCACGTGTTATCCACCTCACTTCTTGGCATAACAGCAATAACGATTACAAACACAATTGCTGGGGAGGAAACAGTGCACAAACTGGCTTCCTTACTGCTTGTAGTTCTTGGTGGTAGCTATGTCATCTTGCATCTCTTTGGAAAGGGTGGTCATAGCCACTCACACAATCAACCAATGGAGAAGATGGCTGTGGCAGGGCTTATACTTGTCCCTGCATTGTCTCCTTGTGCAACCACTCTGCCGGTATTTCTTGCTGTCGGAAATTCATCCTCCATGATGGTGCTTGCCATCATAGTTTTGCTTTTCAGGTATTAATTTGATTTTAATTTCATTGTCCACTATGTAACTGTACGCCAAACCTTTCTGTTTTCGGACTTTTTCGTTTTCTTGACGTATTTATCTTGATATATCGCAACAAAACTTGGTCTTGTTTGAAAAGAAAGGAGAAGGAATCAAGGGTTGTGGTTTAGCCGACGTGTACCTTGTACTGTAATCTTAATGGGATTTTCTGGAGAGAACAGTTTTTCCCTGGAGTAAGCATCGTGAATAAGATAGATTTAAAGGTATTTGGTAGGTTTTAACCAATGAGATAGTCTTAGATATCCTTGGAATTGTTCAAATCCAGTTACATCTGCTATTAACCCTTTGACACAACATCATTTGGGCTCCTTAGAATTATCTAATTGTATTTCGTTGGATGTCTTTTGATGTTTCATGGACTGTTGGAAATGACTTTTTCGACTTGCATTACTGCCCTCAATACTGTTTCAGTGTTTTGGATTAGTAACAAGGATGCAACAGATGATGTGAGGATTAGGTGCATGTCACGGGTCCAAATCCTGAAAAAGATGAAATGTTGGTATTTCAGCTGGGACCAGGGTAGAGAGACAGGTTCGTACTCCTAGGAGTTTCAGACTTGTGCACCAACTGGAATTGGGCCAGAAGCTCAATCTTTCTGGTGGTAGAATAGATGTAATTTTTCCCCTCTCATGATGAAAGCCCAATTTCAAGCAGGTTGATCTACGCTGAGGAATCGAAGAAATTAGTTCCTCTATTTGTGCACCTGTATTCTTTACTTCATTTATGTATCCGAGTTTTGCCAATATGTAACATAGGTTGGTACTTCATTTGCAGCACTGTTACTGTAATGACCTCATTGGTGGCTCTATCATTTTATGGTGCAAGTCAACTCAAGTTTAAATGGATAGAACGCTACGATAAGCTCCTCGTTGGTTCTGTGCTGTGTTTAGTGGGAATTTTAACCCTAATTTTTCACGATCACCATGAAGTAGGTTCCTCCGGAGTCCACGTGCACAGAAAACTAAGTTTGCTGTAGGTTCCTCCAGAGTCCACATGCCTGCGAATCTGTTATGTGAAGAAATGCAGGAACTTCCTTTTTTTGGTTACTCTGCAATAGTGACTGTTCAAATATGTTTTCATCCCCCCAAACCCCATATTCCAGATGCAGGGGTCGACTTTCCTGTATGAGCATTCTCCATTTTCCAGTTGTGTAGTCTCGTCCTGCAACCAGCTCATGACGCTCTGGCATGGTTAAAGCCAGCATGGGAATTAGGGCAGTTAATTTTAGTTTTCAACATAGCAGCTTCAATAGGTTCTGTATTTTAAACAATATTCTTTTGAACCCTTTTTTTTTCTCTGTAAATGTTAAGTGTACAATACTTATCGAGGGAATAAACCGTTCTTTTCTTATAAAGTCTGGGCAATCCTCACTTTTATAGAGCTAATTTTTGAGGTTGTGTTAGATCCACGGTTCATTTTCTTTATCGTAAAGGCGAAGAATATACATGAGACTAAGAAGAGTTCCTTCTTGTGTTTGTAGTATTGAATGTGAAGATTGAAGGAGATGAACATTAGTGACAAAAGCTAGTAGAAGAATATAGTTCAAGAAATAATGTTAATTAGGGAAGGAGATAATACATAAAACATACATTTAAATTTCGCGTCATTTGATAAATAAACATTTCAACTTTGAGAATGCACGTTTAGACACCTTAATTTGATCTTACCTTGTCCCTGTTTCGTAGACATGTGATGCTGATGTGGCACATAATACAAACATACGTTTAAATTTGGCCTCAGTTAGCAAGTAAACACTTCAACTTTGAGAATTTATGTTTAAACACCTTAATCTGATCTTAACTGATAAGTAAATACTCTAACTCGTCCCTGTTTCGTAGGCATCTGATGTTGATGTGGTATATAAATTTTGAAGGATATCTAAATGATCACTTTGTAAGTTAGAGTGTTTGACAGACTCAATAGATATGAGTTGAGGTATCAAGATGTGCATATTTACTTGTCGGTCCAAATTTGAGTGTTTGTATATGTATCATACCTTTTCACAATTGCTAACTTGAATCAATAGATAGTCAGCCAAATCGGTTTGTGCACACAAATCCCTAAAACTTGCCTTACCTTAAAGATCGTCACGGGACGTCCTCAAGCAACATAAATGTAGAAATTTAGGCATGAATTCAGATTAATCGAGTTGTGAGATCAGAAATAGAGAAAAATAAACCCATTGTTCAAATTTATTTATTGTTCAACTTCTCTATAAATGAATTCACTAACATTTTATTTTTGGTATATAAAAAATACAACCATTTTTCTCAAAGCAAAAGAGAAAAAAGTATTACATAATTTCTACATTGTTTGAGTATATAGTAATTAATAATAAAATAAAATCAAATTAAAGATGTGATTAAAATTTAAACCCTCTACCAAAGCCTCACACTATAATCACAATCTTTAGAAACCAGTTTAGACTTAACAGTCAAAGCATCCACCGTTACATCACAGTTAACTTTAACGGTGATTTCCCACGTCTTCACCGCCCCAATCTTAATCTTAACCGGCGCTTTAATATTCACTCTAAACGGCACATTCCCTTTCTTCTGTTCATTTGTTAACGTCGACTTAACGGCACTTCCAAGTATGACGTTCGAACCCTTTAACGCCGTTCGAAAAACCGTTACATTATTCGCCGGCTGATAAAACGCCGGTAATGCACCGGCGGATAGGTCAACCCCGGAGTAAACTACCGTAACGGAACTTCCTTTCCGGTAATAAATCCCTATCTTGTTGTTCGGATTTTCAGCTCTGATGGAAATGTCAAACTCCGGCGAGATCTTAGAAGATGCTGCCGTGACGTTGAAATTCTTAATGGCAATGCTGGAGATGGTGTACTTCGGTGCTTCAGGGCGGTACACAAGGTAGAGAACTCCGGCGGTTATTCCGATTGATATAATAAGCACAAGGAGAATAGAGAAAGTGAAACAGAGACAACGGCAGCAGCAGCTCCGACGAGGCTTCCGTTTGATTAGAGATTCATACCGGCGAGAATTCTCCGGTGGAGGATACTTGTAAATTTGATCCTTCGGAACTTGAACTACGTAAGTTCCCACCGGTGGTTGTACAGGTTTCGCCGGCGATGGAAATGATGGCTTTTTCGGTGAAACTACCTCACCGGAGTTGTTCGAAGACGGTGGATTGCTTGATGATGGTAAATCCATAGGGTGTACTCGATCAGCCATTGTATTATTCAACAACAATCTATACACAAAATCAAAATTTCACGGTCGAATTCTCTAAATAAATACGAATTTTCACTGTGAATGTGATATTGATAATGAACAAATGAAATTTTTCGATTTCAAAATCGAAATAATTCTATTGTGAGTGTGATGTTGACACGAAAAAACGTGAAGAGAAGTATGTTGAGAAGAATTAGCTGTAATACAGCAAGTGTGTGACTCTGTGAATTTATATATGTGCTGTTTGCCGTGTAATAAAAGAAAACCGCGTTAGATGTAACGCGCAATATTAACGGCTATTTTCTCTAATAACAATTAATTTCATTTATTATTTTATTTATTTATTAATGGTGGCTAGGTTTTTTTTGTTGTTGTTGTTGGTACGTTATTCAATATGTTGTAGAGCATAAATGAATTAATGCAATAATCAATTACTAAAGTAACTGTAAATACGAACATGACGACAACAACAGGATATCAGTGAAATATCTTAAGTGAAATTTGGAGAAGAAAAAATGCACGCAGATCTATCACTACCTCATAGAGATAGAAAGGTTGTTTCTGGAAGACCTTCGTCTCAAAAATATCAAGTTTCAAAAGTAAAAG
>JBCEWC010006556.1:0-22819 GCA_038996855.1 Solanum aculeatissimum | reverse complement strand
GGGGCTGCCAGATGACCTTGGTGACTTTCATTTCATGAACACACTTCTCAACTATACTCGTTAAGTCCTTCCAGTTTGGTACCGTAGCACACTATCTCCCCCTTGGAGGAAAACCTCAATCTTTCCTTAGGCAACCCACTTCTTTAACTCCAACAAGCAAGGATCTAAGTCTTGCTTTGCCTTAACATCCATAACCACCGAATACTCGAATCCGCCTTGAACAAAAATACTACCATTTTTTGAGTCGGCCAACCTAACACCTAATCAAGACAACTGGTGCACATCCTTCACTATCTCCTTCTTCCCCTCATACACATGCGATACACTTCCATAGATAGCCTACTAAGGGCATCCGCCATAACATTCTCCTTGCCGGGATGGTAAAGGATACTAATATCATAATCCTTGAGAAGTTCCAACAATCTCTTTTGCCTTAAATTGATATCCCTTTGGGTGAACACATATTGGAAACTCTTGTGATCCGTGAAAACATCCACATGAACCCCATATAGATAATGTCTCCAAATATTTAGAGCAAACACCACCATCGCCAATTCAAGATCGTGGGCCGAATAATTTTGCTCATCCACCTTCAATTGCCTAGACGCATAAGATATCATCTTACCATGTTGCATAAGCACACAACCTAACCCAATTTACGAAGAATCACAATACACCATAAACCCATATAACCCATTGGGCTAGGTTAAAAGAGGAGCCGACGTGAGTCGATCCTTCAAAGTCTGAAAACTCTTTTCATACTCACTTGACCATACAAACTTAGCCTTCTTCTGGGTCAACTTAGTCAGCGGGGACGCAATGGAAGAAAACCCTTCAACAAACCTCCGATAATAACCGGCTAACCCAAGGAAACTTTGAATATCTGATGGAGTCAACGGTCTAGGCCAATCTTTCACCACTTCAATTTTCTTAGGATCAACCTTAATACCATCACGGGACACCACGTGACCAAGAAAGGCAACTTATCTCAACCAAAACTCACACTTGCTAAATTTAGCAAACAATTTCTTCTCCCTCAAAGTTTGAAGAACTAATCTCAAGTGATCCATATGCTCTTGCTCACTTCGGGAGTAGATCAAGATTTCATCGATGAACACCACCACAAAATTGTCAAGGAAAGGCTTAAATACCCGATTCATGAGTTCCATAAACATGCCAGAGCATTGGTCAACGTAAACGACATCACAACAAACTCAAAGTGACCATAACGAGTCCAAAAGTCCATCTTTGGGATATCACATTCCCTTACCTTCAATTGATGGTAACCCGATCGAAGGTCTATCTTAGAAAAATGAGTATCCCCTTAAGGTTGATTAAACAAGTCATTAATTCTGGGGAACGAGTACCTATTCTTGATAGTCACTTTATTCAATTTCCAATAATCAATACACATTTGAAGAGATCCATCCTTCTTTCTCACAAACAACATGGGAGCACCCCAAAGGGAAATACTCGGTCTAATATACCCCTTCTCTAACAAGTCTTTCAACTGCTCCTTCAACTCCTTTAGTTCATCCGAAGCCATACGATAAGGAGAAAGGGAAATAGGTTGAGTATCCGGAAGGAGATTTATACCAAAATCTACTTCACTATCGAGAGGAATACTGGGAAAGTCTTTGGGAAACACATCGAGAAATTCATTAACTACCGGAACTGACTCAAGCATAGGTTACTCACCCTCCATGTCTCTAACCCTTACAATATGGTAGATACACCCCTTACAAATCATTCTTCGGGCCTTGAGTCAGGAAATAAACTGACCCTTAACCACGGAATCACTACCCTTCCATTCCAACACTGATTCATTAGGAACTTGAAATTTGACTTTCCTAGTCCTACAATCCACCGAGGCATATGAGGCATGCAACTAATCCATCCCAAGAATAATATCAAAGTCATACATCTCAACTTCTACAAGATCACCCGGGGAACACTTTATGCATAAGAGAAACAGGGAAACACCGATACACTTTTCAGGCAATGATAGATTCGCCCACGGGAGTGTACACCGAATAACGTTCCCTTAGAGTTTCAGGAATCAAACCAAACTTACCAACCAACAAAGGAGTCACAAAAGATAAATTTTCACCGGGATTAAGAAAAGCATAAGCATCAAAATCAAAGATTCTTAACATACCAGTCATGACGTCTGGAGCTTCCTCTACCTCCTGTCGGGCATGAAGAGCATAGAACCTATTTTTCCTGGGAGCACCAGCAACCAGAGCCATAGACTACCCTTGAACACAAGGAGCCACTTGATCTTTATTTGCACCCCTTGGAAAGTCAAAAATCTTGTGGTCCAAACTCCAACATCCAAAGCAAGCATCCGAAGCTCACCAATAATCACCAACATGGTTCTTTCCACACAGGTCACAACGGGGAATTCGTGGACCACCCCTAGTTTGTAACTTAGGAGGAGGCACCCTTGGGTTAGCAAACCTCACATTCGAACCTTGGCCCTGTTGGAAATGACCAAATCTGTCACCACCCTTAGAGTTGGAGAACCCACCATCATATCGGGCTCTCTTAGAGTCATTCACCCTTCGCTCTTTGAGCTTTTCACCCTCAATTTATTCCGCATAGGTTATGAGTCGAGAGATATCCATGTCCTTAATGAGCATAGCGGTACGATATGCTTTCACCACCAAGTCAGAAACACCCGAAATGAACTTGTGCATTCTTGCACGAGGATCAGCTACTAGCATAGGAGCATACTTTGAAAGCTTAGTGAACTTGAGAGAATAGTCCCTCAAGGACATGCTACTTATCTTGAGGTTGATGAATTCAGTCATCTTGGCTTCCCAAAGTTCAAGAGGGAAGAAACGGTCTAGAAAAGCCATCTTGAACTCTTCCCAACCAACCTTAACATCTTCAGACCTTTCCACTAACCAGTGATTGCACCACACTTGTGCTACATCCTTCAATTGATAGGAAGCCAATTCAGCCTTCTCCTCGGAATTGACACCCATAATAGTCAACACCTTCATGAGCTCATCAATGAACTCTTGGGCATCCTCATCACTCTTCGAACCAAAGAATTTTAGAGGGTTCATCAAGGCGAAGTCCCTCACCCTAGAAGCTGGAGCGCCACCATTCATGGGATTCGTTGGTCGGGCTTAATTAGCCACCACTTGGGCATACATGGACACCACGTTCCAAAATTTAGCGTGGGTCACTGTCTCTTCCACAGGCTTACGAGGGGCTTGTTCCTCAAGGACAGGATCCTGTCTGGGAAGGGGAGCTCTTCTAGGAGGCATCTTCTGAAAGAGAAACAAGAACACCCTATTTTAGGAAATCTTTCATTACAGCTCACAACACAACATAAGGGAACTTTGAAGTAAGAAAATTCCAAAAACGTCATCATAGCCTCTCACTCATAGATATAGCGCGCATCACACCCATGAAATAGACTCTAAGTGAAGCGGTATGTTGGACTCCAAGGATCATTTATAAACCTAGGGCTCTGATACCATCTTTGTCACGACCCGAGAGTAGGGTCTAGACGTGACATGGCGAAGGAGAACTCGAAAGTCCTCAATCAAGCCATCATAACATTATCATAAAAATCATCGATTCAGAAGGATATATATTAAACAAGTAGCACGTAAGTCTAGGGGATTCTGGGGTTTTTGACTTAAGCTATGGGGATGTTTCAGGGAATGGGATGAGCATGCATCACATAGCACATAGCTATTACGTTCTAAGGGGCGGGTAAGTATGACTCAAGGTATAGGGGAAAGCAGGGTTAGGGACTTACCACATAAGCACATTCCCAAGCCAATCATATCATAATAACATAAGTGGAAATGAAATCATAACATAAAATACCATCACTTAACATAGGTAGCCATATCATTACAAGTACTACATAGCATAACGTTCAATAGAGTCGATGTGTCCAACAATACCTCTACATAAGTTAAGGCGGGGCCTCAACATAATCCGGGATCACCCTCAAGTCATAAAGTAAAGAAACATATAGTAAAGACAAGGTAGATAAAAGTGGGTGTTGCCCTTGGAACATAGGGCTCACCACAAGCAATAACTTCAAGAGTCTCGATTTAGCCGTCTAGCGGAGGATGAAAGTCACTTTCGATCCCTACATGGTTAGAGCATGTAGACAAGAGTATGGGTTAGCACATAGTAATGCACTAAGTATGCGGTCATGCAATGCATATGATCATGAGCCTACGACCAAGCTAGATTACAAGGGCACATACATAGAAGAAGAATATATGAAAGGATAGTATACCAATATGCCATGAAATCCATGATGTATGAAATGCAATAATGCTTATAGTATAGGGGATGTGACCATAACCGACAACCAAACTCATGTGATCTACAACATGAACTTTCCCAGTGAGGCCTCCCATCGGATTGGAGAAGATTATTTGCCAAAAGTAATCTACACCATACGTTTCTACCCGGTCATTTCGGTGTGACGACCACCTTCCTTACAACCCGGTCATTTTTGAAGGATTTATATAACATATCATATCATATCATAGCAAACCTTATGGGCCTTCCATTTCGATTGCTTACCTATGTTGGCACATAGTTGAGGGAAATGAGTGGGACCCTTGGAGATAACCCACTTACTAATCCAATCCTTTTTGGTGCTAAGTTGTCATCCCACAAGAATACGTATACATACACATGTCTTTAAAATAGAAACAAAACACTTGACATCATAAACATGCATAGTTAGCCTTAAAGGCCAAATCACTTGCTTTACTTTCATGCATACGTGATCAAAAGTCAAACACATTTCATAATCATGCTTTACAGGGCTAAAAAGCCATATACACTTTTTTGTCAAACTTCATGTATAAGAGTAGCTCCATACTTGTCATATCATATCATATTGGTGTAAACACCCATAGTTGCTCAAAGAGCCATATCATAGACATTATGTAATCACATTATTGTCATAACCCATACTTGTTCAAAATCATAGTCATAAACATATTTGGGACTAGGCCCACATCATATCCTCCTTGAAATCCATGTTCATGGATGCACATATCATTATTGATGAGAGAATAGCATGGTTACTAGAAATCATAATCTAAATACAAATCAAGAAAAATCCATGAGAAATTCATAGTTAAATCCATAATTAAACCTCAATTTAACATTACCCATGTATAATTTAAATAGTAAGGGGACATGCATACATACTTGTACCATGTTGAATCAAAGTAATTCATGAAATAAGGGCTTAATTCACCTTGAAAATATTAAATAAGAACAACCCACACTTCAATTGCACTAAATGATCCTTAAATTAAAATACTCATTTTAAGAAAATCATAATTTCTTCAAAAATTGAGAAAAGGATTTTGGGTCTTCATGGTTGAAAGAGAAACCATGAATCAATCTCACATACCTTGAATTTAACAAGAAGATTGAGAAGATTCTAATGAAGGCTTGAGTTTTCCCCAATTTCAATCTTGGTATTCAATGATGGATGAGAGAAAATTGAGAGAATATGGGAATTGAATTGAGAGCTTGAATGAATTAAAGGGGATTAGGGTTCAATTCAGGGGTTTTAGGAGACTTTAGAAAGGCTAAAAAGACCCTGGGAATATTTAAGATTACCAATGAACCAATAATGAATCAGAACAATTAACTGAAACAGTCGCCGACGGAAGCATCCACATGGTCTATGTAGTGGTTAACGGACCGTGATCCTCACATCTGACATCACTTGGTTCACGCCTTGGCTTGAAATCTTGGGTGACTTTCTGGATCACTTCACGATAGGACCCTTACGATCCGTGAAGATGCACACGGATTGTACACTGGTCCGTGGAGCCTCACTTGGACTGGAGTCCTGGCCTGGGGGTCTCATGATTTTATGGACCACTCCACGAAGGACCCTCACGGACCATGAGGCATCACACAGACCGTGAATTGGTCCATGGAGCTTCACATGGTCTGAGGTCTTGGTCCAACTCCCCTGGAACTTATTGGATCAACCCACAGACACCTCTCATGGGTCGTGAGCCTTCACACGGCTCGTGACCCCTCCCGTATTGCCCTACCTTAGCCAACTTTGGCCTCCCTTTTCCAGAACACTTTCGACCACGTACAGTCCTACCAAAACGACCATAACTTTCACATACGAACTTCGATTTGAGTGAAACCAGTTGCTTTGCAAAGATAAATTGAAGAGCTTCGTTTTTGTAGGTCATAGTCCACACAGTTCACCTAGTAACAAGGGATATATTTATTATAAATTGGTCCTCCTACATAGTTTTGTACAAAACTCTCCCAACACGATTACTTTAAATACGACCACTTAAGTAGAACTCATGATCATCACTACACAACCATAACAAGCTCAAAACAGACCTTGATCCACTAGTACGAAGTTTAAAATATTTTGGATCGTTACATAGGGCCTAGCCATGACAAAGCGAATGCGATACCTGAAGGTGCCTTATCCAAGCCTCTTGATCATATTATAAGCATACATAAGGTAAATAAAGAAAAACATAAGAGAGAAAGTATATGAAATATAACACCATATAAGTCAAATGTTTTCCTTAGGGGAATTACAACATCATAAGTACAAATAAATTATGTACATCATAAGATCTTGGCGGGGACTAGAACATAGCTTACTAGCTCACCCTCAATATGTACATCAAAAGAAAATTCATAAAGTCTCATCATAAGGAAAACTTTATGTGAAAGAGGATTTTTCACGAAACCATGAGAACTAACCAACACATCTTCAAAAGATCAACTCCAAATCTAGGCATAAAATAGAGGAATAGCCTCTTCATCTGTCCCTACATAGTTCGATCATATAGACAAAGAAGTATGTATTAGTACGTGGAATGTACTAAGTATGTAGGTATGCCATGCATCAAGAAACATCATAACATAATATCAATATGCATAATCATAATCAATAGAATAAGGACACAATATGAATGATGAATGCATATTTAAAACCATGAGAAGAGGCATCATCAAAACCATCCATAATCCTAGCATACATTTGTGGGAATAAAACCATAACCGACAATAAGACCATACTAACGTTTATATGAAATCCTGATGTTCTCTCTACACCGAGTGAAAGAGGAGCATACTTTCCCAAGGTAGACTCAATCCCCACTCTATAGGCTCTACCCTAGCATGGTGAGAATCACATGAACATAAAATATCCACCCTTTAGGCTTAACCCTCACATAGGGAGTATCACATGAACATAATGCTAATTGGATCCATTAGCTAGCTTTATAGGCACATAATCATCAACCTATGGTGGCACGTAGTTATGAAATTTTAGGATTTATATAATGACCCTTGGAGAGTTTCCCCCTCACATAAGCTCATTTTGTGCTAAGTCATATCCCATAGAATACAAAACCATGCATATACATATCTTTTAATATAATTCATACATTATCAAAATCATACTTTTATAAGTTGTAAATAGTCATCATAGATTCAGGAAAACATATCATATCATAAGAATAGTTCATCTACGTAGATTTTATATAGTGTGGGTATACTCCTCATCTTAGCATCATTATTGCATAAACATTAGGGTCTTAAGTTACTCTCATCATCATATTATCATCATCATCATAACATACTTTTCATACTTAGAACCATAGTTCATGAAAATTCATAGTTTCGTCATAGAAAACTAGCGACATGTGTGGGTTCATGAGCAATTGAGTTAAAACCATACAGTTAGATAAAAATCATGAAGGAATCATACAATTGAAATCAATTTGGATCATTTGTAAAGGAACCCACATCAATTCATCAAACCCTAATCATCATATACTTGAAATCATATACTTTCACTTAGAAATCATAGAAATCATGTCATACTTCATAATTCATGATTAAGTAGGTGTCATAATCATAGAATAATCATAATCCAAACACTTGGAATCATACCATAAAACTCCATGAGATATCATTATGAAACTTTGAGAAATAAAGAAGGTTTTGATTTGGGTTGTATGAATGAAACAAATTCATGAATGAAGCCCTACATACCTCAAGTGAAGAACCATTGGAATAAGAGTAGAATAACCTTGAAAATTTTCACCTAAAGATGGATCCCTAACATCAATGGAGTCCTTGCTTAGAGAGAAACTTTTTGAGAGCCTTTGAGAGAATTATGAGAGTGATTGAGATAAAATAAATTAGAAATAGGATTTATAGGATTTATAGAAGGGTCAAAATGATATAGTTTAGGAGTTCAGCGAATTGGAAATGGCAAAAAAGCTCTATATTTAAAATCTATCTAAGTAGTCTACGACCACCTATTTATGCGCCATAAAGTCATCCATGAGTCATGGTTGACCTTCTGGAATATGTGTCACAAAATTTTAGCTACTAAAAATTACATTTTGAAACCACAAAACCCCTTCCATGATCTATAGTTCCTTTTACGGACTGTGAAGCACCTCATAACTTCTAGACTTAGAAATATTTCATTCCTCAGAGGTCCCTTTAATGGTTCATAGATCCATTTACAGCCCGTACTGTTGTTCGTACCACAATTTCTAGAAACTCAAAAATTTCAACCTTTCTAGACTCAGGTCCACAAGACCTTTCTATGACCTGTGGTCCCATCCATGAGCCATAGATTGACTCGTGAAGTCTGCTAGACTCAAAACTCTTCAACTTTTCATTTTCTAGGTCATTCAACATGCAGAGTTTTACAATATCTCCCCCTTGGGATAATTCATCCTCGAATGAGACCGAAACCAGCTTGAGTAGGATAGAAATATAACTATCACCCCATCATGAATGCAAGAATGCAACATAAATATTATTTTCGTAAAATCATCAAACTTATGCATCAAATATCATTCAAAAATAATCTCATGAGTAAACATGCATTCAATATGGTAAGAAAATATGTATTTGTGAGAACATGGAGAAATAGATCAGATTTAGGTACCTTAGGCTTGAATAGAAGAAAAGTGGTAAGAATATCATTTCATCATGTCGGCCTCAGTTTCCCAAGTAGAACTTTCAACATGATGATTTCTCCACAACACTTTGACGGATACAATTTACTTATTTCTCAATCTCTTCACTTGACGGTCTAAAATCTCAACCGGTAAGTCTTCATAGGTGAAATACTCCTCAATAATAACATCCTTCGATGAAATAATAGAATTAGGATCACCCATGTATTTTCTCAACATGGGTAAATGAAACACCGGATGAACCATAGCTAACTCCATAGGCAAATCTATCGCATAGGCTACTTTCTCAATTCTTTTCACAATCTTATTAGGTCCCACATGTCTAGGACTCAATTTTGTCTTTTTACAAAAATGCATTACACCTTCATAGGTGGAACCTTAAAATACACCCAATCAGCTTCCTTAAACTCACGATCCTTTCTTCTAACATCGACATAAAACTTTTGATGTCTTTGGGCAGCCTTCAATATTTCCCACATGACCTTCACTTTCTCCAAATCATCAAGTTCAAAATTTAGTCCAATCAAGGACATCTCTTTAACTTTAACCATCCCACCGGGGACTTATATCATTAACCATACAATGCTTTAAACAACGCTGTAACGACCAAAATTTTTTTTAACTTTGCAATGTTTGGTAAAGGTTCGTGTTAACTTGTCATGGATGAATTTTGGTAGCCATGAGTTGTATTTAAGTTGTCGGATTCAAGGGAATGGTTTTGGTGGAAGGTTGAAAGGCCATTTAGGCAGCACTAAATTTGAGAGTCCATATATTTTAGTAATGGATGAAATATGTTGGATACTATATATAAAATAAAATCTCTTTGATCTATCTTTGCAATGCAACTGGTTTAACTCAATTCGGAGTTTGGATGTGAAAGTTATGGCTCATGCAGTAAGACTGCCCATAATTGGAAGTATGCTGGAAAAGGGTTCCGGAATGGGGTCTAGGGGTGGGACCACGGACCTTTTGGTGGTCTACGGTCCATGGTGGTGTTCGTGGGTTGTTCCAGTGTGCTCCTAGGGGTTGGGGCCAAGACATGGACAAAGTGTGGTCCCACGGATCACTTCATCGTCCGTGTGACCCTTCACGGTCTGTGAAAGGTCCCGTAGGGTGATCTAGAGATGTTTCCAAGGTTTGGGGTTGGACTCCGGGCCAAGTGATGCACCACGTACTATTACACGGTCCGTGTGTAGCTACACGGTCTGTGAGGCCCCTCGTGGGTTGGTCCAAAAAGTCCCCCGAGAGTTCAAGCCGAAGTCGAGACCAAGTAAAGTCTCACGGACAAGTTCACGGTCCGTTAGCCTCTGGACGACCCCTGCAGCCTTCCGTGAAGCCCTATTTTCTGTGATCTAGTCAATTTCATTAATGGTTAATTTGTAATTTAATTAGACCTTATGCCCCTTCTAGCCTTTCTAAAGTCTCCTAACATCCCTAAATCAAACCCTAATGCCCTTTAATCCATTCTAACACTCTTCAATCCTCACCAAAATTCTCTCAATCCTCTTGATAATGGCACCAAATATTAATAATGAAAAATAACTCAAAAATCATGGAATGGACCCTCGAGATTTGTTTGGAACCCGATACACAAATCAAATATGCATCCCTATCAAATTCAATATTTTAGACTCAATGGAATCTTCAGAACTTGAATATGAGGTTTTTTTGACCCAGAATTCGATAAGTCACAACTAAACTAGTTTTGGCCACTTAAAAAGCTAAAATGATACAAAACAAAAATGATGAAGCTCATTCTAGCACTAAAATCACCTCTCAGAACTTCTAGAACCATCAAAAATCCAATTCGAGCAATGAAACTCAAAATATTGACCAAAGTCAAACTTGAGTCAAACTATAACTACAATTTCAACTTCGGACCTAAAATTCATATAACAACTCAAAATCGTATTTCGGCAACTTCCTAGACCAATTCCGCATTCTAGAACTAATGAAATTGACAGAATTCTAGTTCGACACTCTAATCTCTGAATGATCCAAAAATTCAAAATTTGGCAACTTAAACCACCAAAACTCACTTCTCTAGCAAAAACTCAACTTTTTACAAGATTTTCAAAAATCAACTTTCAAAATCATTCCAACATGACTCAAGAAAATTGCCAGGAGGGGTAAAATGGTAATATTATCAAAAAAGCCAAAAATGACGTTCAGGATCATTACATTATCCACTACTAAAAAGTTGTTCGTTCTCGAATATAAAGTAAAGAATGTACCTGAAATCTCAAAGAGATAAGGATAGTGGGTCCATATATAAAGTAAAGAATGTCACTACAAAATCTTTACCAAAGTGATCTTTTTAGTCCTCAACTTTCAAACCTGTCTATCTAGAATAATAATTGGCTTCTCCTCATAAGTCAAGTCTGAACCCAACTCGATCGAATCACTAGATGTCACATAAGACTCATATGGGATATATTTTCACAATATAGACGAATGGAACACTGTCAAAAGTCAAACTAGGCGACAAGGCAAGTTTGTAGGCCACCTCCCCTACTCTCTTTAGAATATCATAAGGATCGATATACCAAGGGCTAAGCTTAACCTTCTTCTCGAACCTCATGACACCCTTCATGGGTGAGATCCTCAACCAAACCCAATCACCCTCTATCAACTCTAAAGGTTGAGAACGTCTATTAGCATAACTCTTTTGATGACTCTGGGCTGTCAACAAACAACTCTGAATCAGGCAAACATGCTCTATAACATCTCTAAGCAAGTTCATGTCAAGGCTATCCAACGCAACATAATCAAACCAACCTATAGGTGATACATCTTTGGCCATACAAGGCCTCAAAAGGAGCTATATGGATGCTAGAATAATAACTGTTGTTGTAAGAAAACGCCTCCCAAGGCCAAATGCGGATCCCACCTAGAACCAAAGTCAATGACACATGCTCGAAGCATATCTTCTAGCACTTGAATAGTTCTCCTAGACTGCTCATCTTTTTTCGGATGAAATATTATACTCAGGTCTAATCGAGTGCCTAAACTTTGCATGGTTTAACTGCTCTAACTATGGCGGAATATTTCTGAGATGTTAATGAGAAAGATAATTTAAATCAAAGAAATTGGATGTCTAACTCGAGCCTATATAACATGAATGATCAATAGATCCACCGTTGTCATATATTCCATACATCACACTAGATAGATATCATATTCATGGAATACGATTCACTTTCAAGATGCCTTGGTGGTGAAGTGGTAGACATGTGAGGGCCTTCTAAAAGTGGGATATGAATAAAGATCTTTGGTCTGACACTATAGAAATTTGTACACCATGAAGCCTTATTATTTGACTGATCTATAATTAAGATAATTTCTTTGTCATAAACATGAATTTGATCAGAATGAAGTGAACAAACTTGGTCAAGTGGTCCACAATCAAGCAATATCTTTTTCTTTATTTATGGAGAGGGAAGAGGGCTTTCATAACCTAGATAGAGTCAAACCCACCCCACAAAAGTGGGTAAGCTAACTACAAAATCCATCATGATCACTCTCATTTCCAATTAGGAATGGGCATCCTCTGGAACTCATCCCCTGACCTTTGATGCTCATACTTGACTTGTTGGCAGGTTAAACACTTGGACGCAAAATCAACTATGTCCTTCTTCATGCCACACCACCAATAGTGCTGGCTCAAATCATCGTATATCTTTGCTACTCTGGGGTGAATAGAATATCTAGCACAATGAGCCATCTCTAGTATAAACCTTATCAAGTCATCTACCTTAGGCACACAAATCTGGCTCGCAATACTTAAAATCCCATTAGCAGTAAGTACGGCTTCCTTGGCCTTACCCCTAGTCACTTTGTCTCAAATCAGACATAACCTCTCATCCTTAAATTGATGTTCATGGATCTAATCTATCAAAGATGATTGAACCTATAAGAAAACTAGTATACCACCCTCATTAAAAGACTAAAGCCTCACTAACCTGTTGGCCAACCTTTTTACGTCTCTAGCCAAGGGTTGCTTCTCTACCTGGATAGTTGTAAAGCTGCCTATGATGGAAGTCTTTCAACTCAAAGCATCATCCACTATATTGGCCTTCCCAGAATGATATAGAATGGTCAAATCATAATCTTTTAGAGCTCTATCCATCTCTTCTATCTCAGATTTAGGTCCTTCTAGCTAAACATATACTATAGGCTACGGTGATCAGTAAAGATCTCAAAATGAACGCTATGTAGATAGTGACACCACAACTTCAAGACAAATATAACCGCTACTAACTCCAAATCATGGGTAGGATATTTCTTCTCATGGGTCTTTAACTGCCTTGAGGCATACATAGTCACTTTACCCTTCTACATCTACACGTCTCCCAAACCAGTACTTAATGCATCACAATATATAGTGAAGTCAATGTCTACCTCTCTACAAGTCCAAGACAGGAACGATAATCAATAAGTACTTGCGGTCTAGTCCATTCTCAAATAGCCTACACAAAGTGTCAATAATAACTAGCTAAACCCACAAAGCTATGAATCTTCATAATTAAAGTAGGTCTCGTCCTCCCTTGATTTTCCTCAATCTTTGCTGGATCAATGTTGATGCACTCCTTGGACACCACATTCCCCAGAAATACTACTAAACTGAGCCAAAACTCACACTTAGAGAATATAACAGACATCCTTTCCTTCCTGAGACTCTGAAGTACAATTTTCAAATGTCTCACATGATCGACCTCAGGCTTGGAATAGACCAAGATATCATCGATGAATACAATCACTAAAATTTTCAAATACAGATGAAATACTCCATTCATCAACTCCATAAATATGGCAGGTGCATTAGTCAACCCAAATGATATGACAAGAAACTCATAATGGCCATACCTCATCTGAAAAATACTTTTACGAATATCGAATGGTCTAATCCTCAACTGGTAATACCCGAACCTCAAACCAATCTTAGAGAATACTATTGCACCCTAAAGGTAGTCAAATAAATCATCAATCCTTGGGAGGGGATATTTTTTCTTTAGAATCACCTTGTTTAACTGTCTATAGTCAATACATATTCTCATCGATCTATCCTTCTTCTTTACAAATAGAACTGGAGCACGCCATGGTGACATACTAGGTCGAATAAAGCCCTTACTCAACATATGCTAAAGCTATTTCTTTAACTCCTTAATTTAGCAGGATCCATGCGATAGAGAGACAGAAAAATGGGCTTAATGTCCAACTCCACATCAATGGAATAATCAATGTCCCTATCAAGAGGAACTCCCAAAAGATTAGTAGAAAATATATCCATAAATTTATGAACAATGGGAATAGTTCTATAGAAGGAAAATTGACACTTGTATCACGAATAAAGGATAAGAAGGATAAACAATCCCTATCTATCAATCTCCGAGCCCTAATATAAGAAATAACCTTGCTAGGATAAGATCCACAAGAACCTGTTAACTTGACTCTCAATCCACCAGGCATAACCAAAGTAACAATCTTAGTAAAAAAAAACATGATACAAAGACAACCAATCTACACCCAAAATAACATTAAAATCAACCATATCAAGAATAATCATATCCACCCAAGTATCATAACCTACCAAAGAGATAAAACAGGATTGGTACACCCGATCTATCTTTAAAAGCTCATCTACTAGTGTAAAAACATGCACAGGCCCAAACATACATTAACATACTAAGTCAAACCTAACAAAGAAGTATTTAGACATATATGAATAAGTAGAAGAATTATCAAACACCACTAAAATAGGCTAATAGCAAACTAGAACAATATCTACAATGATTGCATCTGAGACCTCTACCTTGAGTTTACCCAAAAACATATAATAATAAGCATGGCAACCTCTACCTGATTAACCCGTGTCTCTACCACCTGACTTGACTTCTGCACCACCTGTACCTTCACCAGGAGCACGATTACCACTACCTGACTGAGCCTTGCCATATCCTGTGAGTAGTTATGGTAGGCTTCTAGCTGAAGGTGTTGAATCCTTAATAGGTACTGCTGAATAGGTATAGTGTATCATAAAATAAGTCTAAAAATGGCATTGTCTAAGAATGTGTCCATGATCTTCACAACCAAAACAAGATCTTGAAGTACGTTGATAATGTAAAGAACTAAGAGGAATGTTGTAACCTTCTTGGCCTATAGATCTCTGATCACTAGGTAAACAAAAACCACCCTCTATAGCTAGTAAGGAAGCATTTAGTAAGCCCTGATGCTATGATATACTACCATCCTGATAAAATCCTCTACCTCTTGAAGAAGTGCCAGAATAATTACTAGAAGCTCGAGCACTCTCGGGACCCCTAAACTCCTCTCAAACCATTAACTCTGCCTCCTTGGTGGTACTCATAATAGTCTAGAAGGAGGATCCCTTATGGGTTGACCTGAATACATAACATTTAATGAAGAAAATGAAGCCTCACACAAACATGCAAATTCTCTCTACCTTAGTAGGAATCAAAGGCTTGACATAGTGCAATAACTAACAAAACCAGGCCTCATACTCTACCATGATCATACCACCCTTAGCTGAACTCTCAAATCTTATTCAGCTCTTTTTCTGAACATTACATGGAATGAATCCATCATGAAATATCTTTGAGAAAACACTCCACTCAATTGGAGGAATCCAATTGGTCTAGACCTCATATATGTCCTCCACTACTCTCTAGTAGTGACTTTGAGCTGAAAAGCAACAAATCTAACACCCCAAGGATAAACTAGGACAATGGCCTCCAACATCTCATTACACAAGGTCAAGAACTCACAAACATCCCACCCTTACCACCATAAAATTTGGCTGGTTTAATCTTTTGAAATCACTCATAACTCAATTGATCATCAAGTACAAGTACTAGCTTAAGTGGAATCTATACTGGTGTAGGAACTAGTGGTGGCTGGCCCACCTGAGCATGAATAGTAGGACCCTGAATAAGAGCCTATCTATCTATTCGAGTTTGTGAACCTCCCAGCATACCTGTGGCGCTACCTATCTGTGCCATGCCCTAGAGTACATGTAACACTCTCAACAAGGTATCCTATAATAATGGTGTCGCTGCATACTCTAGAGCGACATGATCTTCTCTATTCTCAGGTTTGGGCTGTAGAGAGATACCCCTCTCATAGTCTCTAGCTGGTGTTTCTCCTCAACCTTGGCCTCCAACTCTAGCTTTACCCCTACCTCGAACTAGGGCCTCGATAGTAGTCTCAGGGGCTACCTATCGCTTAGGAGAAGTTGATGCTTTAATCCTGGCCATCAATAAAAAAAAACACACAACACTCAACATTAACTCAAGACTCCACACATTATTGAAATTAAAAGAAGTAAAAAAGGAATCTCCTAACAATCTCCATAGTCTCTCAAAGATAAACAACGAATATCTTCGTGTTGATCCTTAAGACTCTATTTGATTGGGCTTGTACACATGTGAGACATATGAACTTGGGGTTCTAATACCAAATTGTCATGACCAAATTTCAGAGGTGATAACATTTGTCCTTATCCCACTAATGTTGGCCTTTCATTAAAAAGCAGTTAAAGTGAAGAGGAATAACTAATACATTCGTACACACCTTCCAAGAATCATAAATAATCCAATTTTACCTTGTTAGTTCTTCATGGTTCCCATAACCCTAGTTGTGGATTTAGCTAATCATAATTGGTGTAGATGCAAGAATCGTGATATAAAATAACATAATTGAGCACTAACACAAAGGAATTGATGAACAAGAAATCTAACTCTTCAATTGAAAGAAAAACATGAATCAAGACACAAAAGTTGTTTTTCTCTTTCTAAGATTACTAAAAACTATGAACTTGTATGAACTCTATGGAAGCTTAATGAAAAATAACCTAAAAACCTATTTATAATATCTACAATACAAAACCAAATTGGATTAGGAAAACTATGTTGGTACATTATATGGGCAAGTCTATGACTCGTACTCCACTCCACGGCTCGTAGTCGAGGTTTCGTGGACTTCAACTGGAACTTGGAGATGTCTTCTATGAGACCCATCTACGGGTTGTATAAGATTCTACGGCCTGTGGAGGGTTTCGTATGATGGACCTTTAGCACTTCTTTACTTTCTAATCCTCAGGGCAGGACTGCAATCTATGACTCATGAAATGATCTACCGCTCGTCTACATCTCTCGTAGAGTCTTATTCAACAAATCACCCTTCACTGGAAATTGCTACAAACCCCCTTTTACGTCCTATGAACAATTCCACGACCCGTAAAGGGTTTCATGGATCACTAAAACCTGCTATATCGGCTCTCTTTTCCCCATGCCAACATTGTAATCCTGCAAAACAAACAAAAAATCACATCAAATCTACTAACATTGCTTTGAGAACACACGAAATTCCAAGTTTTAAGCATCAAAAGTGGTATAATTTGGTATCACATCAATACACAACCCAAGCATTTTTAAAACTATCTAACAAAATAGATGCAAGTATCATAAAGTCCAAATGATAGTCATAGTCTCAAAATTTCAACTCCATCTAGAGGTAAAGAAACCTAGCTACCTCGAAGGCAGTCCCTTACGTCTTGGATCAACCCACTCGAGCTTTTCCTTTACTAATCACCTTCTAACATTGCTCAACTATCAAAATATGAATCACAAGGTCAACATAGCTAATTTGACTGCAAAATCTCTAGAATTGGGGAAAATTACATAAATTACATCTAAAAAGGGAGAAAATAGGTCCCACACCTTAAATACTGAATCAAACCCCATAAAATAATCCTTACATCACCCGAGTCCACAACAAGAAATTGTGCTCAAAATAGGTCACATAACAAGAAGAAACAACTTCAAAATGAAGTTACATTTCTTATAGAAAAAATATTTCTTACGTAACTTCTCGGTCAAATTCCATAAAATTTCAACCAAATTAACAACATCCAAGTATACCACAACGTTCCTCTCAGAAAAAAAATGATTTAAATACAAATTTCACTTAATTTTGTTTAGAAATGACTGAGATATCCAAATATCAAGTTTTTACTCATTTCTGATATACAACCAGCGAAAAAGAGATTTTTACCTCAAAATATGGACCAAAATTGGAATTTGACACTTCCACGACGTTCCTTGTAAAAATGCATACAACCTAGCCTTTTGAATCAATCAACTTGGATGAAAAATGAGCTCGGAAATGACGTGTAAAATTGATATATACATGTATATCACTTCCTAGGAAGAAATATATATATATATATATATAATTGCTTATCTGCCATGTCACTGCCATGTGGTTTTTCCTGACGCCACCACGTAGCAGCACCTCTGAATGCCACATCGTCCCTCTCTTTTTAGAAAATTTCCAATCCTTTATTTTAATGTTTTGGACTCGTTCAAACTCCGGTTTTCACAAATGAACTATGTAACCATATGGATTTTGACGTATCGGATCCAACAACATGATCAAAATTTCCAATGGAGCTTCCCAAGATAAGGTGAGGGTCACACTTCCTTATATACAACTTTTAATGGAAAACCCCCAAGGGGGAAAATCGCATCTGAAAGCCCCTAGTATAAAAAAAGGGGTCATCCTATACCAAACTCCATGTTCTAGGGCTAGTCACGCTATCAAAATTCTCATTTGGAAAATGTTTTCCAAGGGCGTTGACTATGTCAACTATTAACCAGTTTTGGCGACTAAATTTGCAAGCCATGATGTAATTATACCGGTCATGCTCCTAGCCTAATTCGGTCGTTCAAGAACTGATGGAACTGTCAGAATTCCATTCTAGGGCCTTTTAGTAGGACTTTACCAGAAAAAGTTATCTTACAGTTATAACTTCTTAGTGAACTCAAAAATCCACATAAATCACAAATAACTCAACCAATTACCATGTCAACAATCCCAACAAATCACCAACAGTCTAAGAACACTATACACATGCTCAAATCAACAAAATAACTACAATATCACATTAATGACCCAGAGGGTCGTTACAATATCCCCTACTAATAGGACTTTCGTCTGCGAAAGTACAAATACAGGCATACCTGGAGACTCTAATCCAAACCACATAGGGATCCTTACCCTGAACTCACGACAACTAGTTATTACAATGATCATAAGTATGCTTAGCATCAATAAACCATTCTCTTTATCTCAACTAACAAAAAGTACAACAACCCATCTATCTTTAACAAAGAATCAGTTTAGCAATATCTAAGGGATCCTCAACGATCAACCACTCACCCCATCAGCTCAATTAGCTAGTATGTAATAGAAAATCAACAGGCTAGGTATAATTGCCCTCAACACGTTATCAGATGTCCGAATAATCATTATTATTCATAATTGTAACTGTGTTTTACATATACAACTTTTACTCCATTCCTGATTCCCTTATACAAGCAACTCCCACAAATCGACCACAAATGGCTCATTGGATAACCAAATAACTATGAATAATAGCTAATATACCCATATTCCTATGTAGGGCTTAAACCCCTTTCCCTTTTTGTTCAATCAACTAGGAACAACAACCACAATAATCACCAGGGTAGCAAATAGCCAAGACACCATCTCAGTATAACAGATTACTACCGCAACAACTATATGTAGTCTCATCATGACAGCAATACTAAGGAAAAGAATAGATAATGAGCACATCACTAATTGGTATTTTCAACAATCATCAGACCCTCACCAATGCAGTAGACACTCAACATACCACCCACTAGTAGACTTTCTTGTACCTTTCTAAGTCCCCCGCCACACATATATCACTTTTAAATCATGGTTCTCAATAGTTATTATCATTCAGTCACACACGGAATACAATGGGTAATGGAGATAAAGTAATCCTAGTTACCACCCACTAGCCTCAATTAGATAACCAGACCAACTGCGAGTTGACAGTATATGGTTCATACCTGATCTCCACAACCCAACCTATTACATGTCGCCTCAACTAAAATGGATCTAGCAGTTCTAACATTTAATAGTTCAGTCATCATTCAGTAGTACTTACCAAATCAACCCCTCTCAAGTAGGGTCATCCATGAGTTACCACAACATATGCCATCGGTACATATAAATCCTCGAATCCATGCTACAACAAGGGAGTAATCATCCTAACAAACATAATCAGTCACTCATAATGGCCACAATGGGTCCAAGTGCAATCTCTAGGATGTCCTCCGCCCAAAACCTCCATCTATGGAAATATAATCTTCCCTATAATACAATTAACCCCTTTTCTCTGATAATAATTTGGAAATCCGCAAGAACATATCTAAGGCTTGCAATTACAGGAACCGTGTTACCTAATATGGCCTCAGTTGTCATATCTCGAGCACGGACAAGTATACCCTACGATAAGCCTCTACCATACTACTAGAGAAATATCAAGTATAGCCAAGGTAAAAATTTGATCTTAATCATTTATCATAATAGGAGAAGAAGATAATCGATCCAAGCCTCAATTAATAGCAAACCTAAGCCTATTTGACAATATCAACCCTGTCTGAATATCATAATTATGAAAAATTACTACACCTAATCCCCCACTAATAAAATGAAATCCTCTACTATGCCAATGCTAACCTAGGATAGAGGTGGCTCAGAATCCCTACTTAAGTAATTGACAAAGTGGGCAATACATATAACAGTGTACGACCCAAATCAACTAAAGCTTAAGCCAACTACTGGTGGAAAATTGTAATACCTGTAGGTGGACTCATTTGACGCCTCATCCTCTAACTGATATGATGGTGTGAGTATGGCCTTAACGAACCCCGTCTATGGTCTCGTTATTATCCCTAACTCTACTGCCTCTTATGATACCCATGGGACCCTACTGGTCCTGCTGAGGGCTTTTCTATTCCTGGGTGATTTGTGACTCTGTTCCTTGAACCCAAATCAAAATCTACTGGAATCTCCCTTACACTGACTCACTATGATCGAGCTTTGCCGCCAGACAAGTAAACTTATCATGAAACCTATCTCTGAGGCTCTTGTATACAAACCTGGTCATAATTACCTTAGGAATCTCCACATCAGAAGTGGTGCATCAACTGGCTTGACATGCTTGAAAGTTTGTCACTACTTTCTAACTGGCCTGGCTAACTGATAAGTTGTAAATCCTGTGCCTCGGGGCTCCAATAATCTAAATTCCTATAGTCTTTCTATCCAAGATGACAAAAACTCATGGCATCCTCTCCAGCTACCCCTGAATACCTTAGTGGAGTCAATCTCAAAAAATACCCAAGCACCTGCTAATCTTGGGAAGGTATGGCTCCCTCTAGCTGTACAATTGGAGCCTCTGTAGTCGCAGGCTCTACTGATGCTAGAATAAAAGGAGCTAGGGATTTTGCTACACCCTATTGTAAAACTCCAAGTTCCACTATAAACTGTCCAATAATTGCTCGAACCTCAAGTGTGACCACAAAGGTGGCTAGGAAAGTTGGTGCCTCTAGTTGTGGGGAAGTTGGGGCATGTTTGCTCTGCTTGATGGGCTTTAGAAGTTGATCCCTATCAGAAACTGGTGGTGCAACCCTACCCCATCCCGGAGCCTGACTTTTACATGATATATTTGAAAAGGAATAAACCAATTAAGATTCGATGAGATTGATGGACTATTGACAATATCACATGAACAAAATCAAAAATATAGGAGGTTTCCTAAACATTTCGTAGCCTCATAAAGATAAGTCGCAAACGTCTCCACACCCATCCACATGACTCTATTAGACGGTAGCTCTGTACAAATAAGACTAGTGAAGCTTCAGCTCTGATACCAACTTCTCACGACCTAGTTTCGGACATGATGGTCCCTATTAGATCCCATCTACAAGCAAACTAATTACCTTACCCCAGGGTACCTATCCTAAAACACTAGTGACAAATATGCTAAACGTAACAGAACAAAACCATAAAACCTACCCAACACCTAAAAGTAAACTACACAGAGCTACAATAGACATAAGCACGGACTCATAATAATATACATAATCAGGAAAACTCTTACAAATACAAGCCTTAATATTGTACAAAGACAATGTCTGGATACAAAAGGCGACCATCAAAAAGGAAGTAGACTATAGAGTGCCTAGAGTTGTCGGTGCTTACCAAGTGTCTCTTAAAGTAACATGGACCCCCAACTTTGTGACCGTGGCTAGTACTTGGACCTACACCATGAAAAGATGTAGAAATATAGGGTGAGTACCGGTAAAGGCACCCTGTAGGCATCATCGGTGGACTGAATGAAATACTATAAATATAGAATGCTCAAACATACAGAACTATAATAAAACTAGCAACTCTGAACCCAAATCAAGGAAGGAACATGTCTGTAGAATCACCGAACCCCAACTGAATAACCTAAGTACTATGTAAGGATATTGATAGACGTACCCTGTGGAGGCACATATCACAACCATCATTGGACTGAAGTATAGTGTTATATGTGTGTGTAAGTCTTGTAACAACCCGAAAATTTCTGAAACTCCTTATGGTTGATATTGTATGATGTTATACAAGTCATGGTTGAAACTTGGTAGCCATGTGTTGATATTAAGTGGCCGAATGCAAAATGGATCATTTTGGGGCCTAGAGGGGCCGTTTGGACAGTGAGCTTCATAGAAGCATAACTTTTGGTGTGATTTGAATCATGTGGCCTACGACATATAAATTTGAAGATATTTGAATTAATTTTGCAACGCAACTTGTCTCACTCGATTCCAAGTTCGTATGAATAGGTTATGGACACAATAGTGGGACTGCCTGAAATTTGAAAGATACTGAAAATTTGACCAAGGGACCTTAAACGGTCC
>JBCEWC010006555.1:0-22826 GCA_038996855.1 Solanum aculeatissimum | reverse complement strand
GTCCACCACCTATACCACAAGGCTGCATCAAGTGTCATATAAATAGTACTAGCATGTGGAAAATACGGGGTGTTACAATACACACCTTTGAATGCTTGCAGCCAAATCATATTCATCATAGTGATCATAATCATGTCATAATCTTACTTACCTTGAAACCAGGTTCATAACCATAATTGGTACCCAAATCCATATCAAAATCTCATGAAAAGTCTTGTATATGCATGCTCATGACATGAGAAGTAAGAGTAAAGCATAGGTATATGAAATTCATACTTAAAATATGACAGTAAGGTAGAAACATGCATAATTCATAAAGAAATAAACATTTGAATCATAATTGAGGTTACCCATGTATGAATTCATAGTTCAAAAGGACATGCAAGTTCACAACTCATGGAAATCATGTAATCCATTGGAATAAGACTTGATTCATACTTAAATCATCATTTGAAAGTAACCCATAACATAATTCCAACAATTTGAAACCAAATCATGAAATTCATACTTGGATCATACCTTAAAGTTATTAAAAATACGTGAAAGAAATTTTGGGCTTCATGATTAGAATGGAGCCATGAATGAATCCACACATACCTAGCGTAGGAAGAAGAGTTTGAGAAGATGAGGCCTAAAAGTGGCCTATGTGCATTGCACGACACCCTCTACTAGTTGTGGTGTGCACCACAGGCCGTGTAGGGGTCTGTGGTGGGGCATTTGAGCCAAAACAGTGGAGGCCTTGTGAAAGGCACCCTCTTCGAGACTCACTATGGCTCGTGATGTGCACCACGAACCATGGTGTGCTCGTGGTGGGCACACTTTCAAGGATCCCTCAAGGCAGCCTAGGAACCAAGCCACCAAGTGCCAAGGCTACCTCCAGGGTGCACTTCATGGGTCGTGGAGGAGTCCTTGTAGGGCACCCTTGACCAAAAATCCTCCAAATCGATTTCCAACCATCTTTAAGGACTTACGAAGTCTAGGTCCTTACATTTCGTCCAATATCAACTTTTTAAGTTATAAATGCCTTCAAAATACGAAAAACTACCCAACATCCAAATGAACAGCCAAGTGACTGAGCTACCAGTGCCAACAAGTCATAAATGACCAGGGGCCGCTATAGGAATGCTCTAAACGACAAAAACAACACAATACACAAAAAATAACCTGGAGGTTTATTATAATATTTGTTGCTACTAAATTAACTTTCATCTACAAAAGTAAGGATAAGGGCATACTTAAAGGCTGCAATGATCTGTGTGCACCTCATAGTAAACTCCGTGTAAGTAGTACCTCCATATATTGAGCGCCAAGACTATTGCCGCCAACTCTATATCATGAGTGGGGTACTTGTGCTTGTGAACTCTTAGTTGTCGGGAGGCATAAGCAACAACTTGGCCTTGTTTCATTAGAACACACCCTAGGCCAGAAGCATTATAATATATGGTAAAACCTTCGCCCTCAACTAGAAGAGTCAAAATAGGAGTGGTATAAGCAACTCCTTGAGTTTCCAAAAGCTCAACTCACACTTATACGAACACATAAAAGGAACACTCTGGCCAGTCAATCGAGTCAAGGGTGCAACAATAGTGGAAAATCCTCAATGAACCCCCTGTAGTACCAACTAGAACAACGAAACTCCTAACCTCGGTATCAGGGTCGAGCCCAACTATGAATTGCCTCAACCTTAGCTGGATTTACCATAATACCCTTCTTGGACACTACGTGCCTTAGAAATATCATAAACTCTAATCAAAACTCACACTTAGGGAACTTAGCATATAGCTGGTGATCCCTCTAAGTCTGGAGCATAATCCTCAAGTGTTGGGCATGCTACTCTTAGCTCCATTAGTATACTAAGATGTCATCAATGAATATAATCACAAAGGAGTCAAGATAAGGCCTAAATACTCGAGTCATCAGATCCATAAAGGTTGTGGGGGCATTAGTCAGTCCAAAAGACATAACTAGGAACTCATAGTGGCTATAGCGTGTCCGAAAAATGGTCTTAGAAATGTCTGCTATCCTAATCCTCAATTGATGATAAACAAACCTCAAATCGATCTTAGAAAACACTACAACTCTGATCATGCCCAAATTTTACCTCAATTTAGAGGATAAATAGTTGTTGTCAAAGTACAGTACCTAATAGAGGTTAGGGTCGATCCCACAGAGAATATGGTTAGACCTAGAGTAATTCCAAGTAAATTTCCATTGAATTAACCTATTTATCTTCCCAAAAGGGGGGAGGTTGTAATTGTAGCAAGTAAACCTAAACTAGAAGTATGTGTTGTGATATTAGTGGAAGAAGTAACTAGGGTATTATGTTCCCCATGGTTCCATAACTTGGTTTATCCAGATAATCGTAACCTTTTGCAGTATGTAGCATGCAAAATAGTAAGTTAAGTTCACCAAATGCTTTGATCCTGGAGAGAGGAGAATTTCACTACGTGATTTGATCCATCCTCGCAGTGTGACATTACTAATACTTACCTATTATTCTAGTACAACCTCCTCTTGATCCATTTTGGTTGATTAGACGAGATGGATGGCTTTGAATCCTGTCAACTATCCCCTTTTTCCATTCCTTACCATTTTGATCCAGTCGATAAGAATAAGGGCAAGTTCTAAAATTGACCATCCATTAAAGGACATTCATAACAAAGGGAATAATTAATACATGCATGCACACTTTCTGATGATTACAAATTATTTGGATTTTACCTTGTTAGTTCGTCATGGTTCCCACAACCCTAATTGTGGATTTAGCTATGCATGATCATTGTAGATGAAGAAATCATGATATAGAATAACATAATTAATCACTTACAATGATGAAGTTAAAAACAAGAAATCCCAATCTTCAAGAAATCACAATATATAAAACCAATGTAAAAATCACAAAAGAAGAGTTCTCCAAGTGTTTCTCTATTATTGTTTTTCTATCTGGTACGTCTTTCTCTCTAAAAAACCTAAAAACCTATTTATAATACTCAAAAACCAAATCCAAAATGAAATAGGAAAACTGAGTCGGCAGCATCTACGGGCTTGGCTATGGGCCATACAAAGTTTCATGGCCCATACCTGGGCTTCGTACTCTGCTATCTTCAAAATCTGAATTCTCTTCTATGAGCCTTTCTACGGGTCATATTCAGACTTACGACCTGTGTAGGGTTTTGTCTAACAACCCTTTAGAAACTTCTCAAATTCTGATCCTCAAGCACAAACCCCATCTACGACTCATACAATGTTCTATGGCTCATCTGATAGTTCGTGGATGCAACTTCAGAAATTAGGCCCTTCACTAGATCTCAACCACAAAACCCCGCTATGGCTTGTGGAAGTATCCACGACCCATAGAGTGCCTCGTAAGTCCTCAAAAACTGCAATTTTGCATATTTTTGCCCAAAATCATGCCAACTCCTATAATTCTGCAAAATAAACATAAAAACACATCAAACCTACTAACATCGCTTTGAGAACACACAAAATTCCAAGTTTTAAGCATCAAAAGTATTGTATTTTGGTAGCACATCAACACCCTCAACTTAAAATTATTGTTTGTCCTTAAGCAACGGTCTCAATCTACATAAGTAGTATAGCTACACACAGACCTTAATCTAATGACATACTTCATCTCAAATTCAATCTTAGATACCTAAATTTAACATATCAGTGCATATTAGATAGTCATCAAATAAACCAATGTAGATCAATACATATGACATTTCAACTATGACAAGCAAGGTAACCGTAGATAAGCAACAATCACTGAAATAGCTTAAAATCAATAGTATAACTCAAGTGCCCTCACGAAAAGAAGTCTCATTTCTCGCTTAATATAACAAAACAGATTCAATACATGGAACTGTCAGAAACTGTCACACTCATGAAGATATTCAAATACTGTGCTCAATACCATAGGCTTGCCCCTATACTAATGACCATGTCCTTTGATTACTTGGACTAGGATCACTCTAGGACTTTCTTGGCTTGTAACTTAGGTTAGGGGGCTTTAATATGATATTTTGAGAACATAGTGACTATTGACCCTCCTTGACAATGCATTATTTCACACGTTTTCCCTACCAACACTGTTATTTTTACTTTATTTCTCCATTTTCCTATTTCAAACTTTTCTAGGTACGTTCTTCACATTTTTAAGTTCATTGCCTTTGATTTTTCACATTCTTTTCTTTTTAGATCATTATGTATTTTTCTTGCACCCATGACACTTTTTGTTTTTTCATGTATCACTAGCTTCCACCTCATTTTATGTGATTTTCGTTACACCAGCCACCCTCAACTTATGCATTTGGCCTGAGTTGAGGTGTAAAAAATGCCTAAGTTGAGGTGCACAATATCTAACCTATGAACCAGGACCACTTTTGGTAGCCACCCTCAATTTAGGTTTTTTGCCTAAGTTAAGGTGCACAATATTCAAGGAAGGACTAGGCCAACTTTAGAATTTCACATTCAAAAAGGGGCTAGGTTACTTTGGTGTTTACAAAGAAAAGGGTACATGCATGACTCAAATATTATGATCAAGGGATACACAATGCATTTGGTTAGTCAATTTAGGCTAAGTGGACTAATATGATCAATGACCTAAGATCCCTTCCTAACCAATTCACCTATTGTAACCGAATCTTGATGAAATTGAATGAAATTTATACTTAAATTGTTCTATCTTTCAAGGGGAATGCTGTGGTATGTTGGGTGCTGGTTATTATTGTTTGATTTTCTAGAATTTGGACTGAGAAAGTTTTGAAAAAGATATTTTCTTTAACTTCATTTTTGGGTTTTTTCTCGGTCTTCTGGGGTCTATTTTGGGCCTAATTTTTTGTTATAGATTTGGATTATCGTGGGGAATATTTTTGGGGTTTTGTTCAAGATTTCAGGCATAGTTCCTATTTTTCCCATTTTAGGTCCTTTTTGGCCTAATTTAACCCGTTTATCAAGTTAATACAACCAAATTGACTATGTTAACACCGCGGGCTATATTTTCTTAGTTGAGCAGCATCAGGAGGCCATTCAGAGAGAAAAATCTTAGCTGGAGTGATTCATAGTTCGAGACATCAACAACCAGGTAGGCTAAGCTTTCCCTAACCTTAGACTAGGTGAAACTATGTGCATGTTGAAATAATATGTATTTGAAATATTAGTTGTACCCTACATGCATAGTATGTATTATGGTAGGGTGATACTCTGTTCTATCGACTGTGAATCTTATAGATTTTATATATTTGGGTACTACCGATTACAGGGAGGCCCAATTAGGGTTGTATATGGGTTGATACCGTGAGGCAGGTACATATTTTGACCTATGTTGTTGTTTGTGAGAGCATGCTATTGATGTATTGAGATATGATGACTATGAGGCTACTTGTTGAATACTTGTCATACTGTGACTTGTTTCAAATTTGGATATGCTCCTATTGAGCCTAATTGTTGTGGAGGTTTATGATATAGTTGTTGTTATCGTGCTACACTTTTGTTACTTATGGTTAACTAGATTAATGCATGATAAATCTAATTTCTATATTGATTATTGAGACATATAGTCCTGTGTACTATTGTTAGCTGCTGGTTTTTGGTATTCGAGATAGGGGTGTAGTTGTTATTATCAGAGGGATGGTGATATTTGTGGTACCTATATTGTGAGCGTTGTTACCTATATTGACTCTAGGCACGATATGACCTTGGAGTTCTGAATCTAAATAGATTGGTTTAGTGAGTGACTGTTTGATACCTTGAGTCCTAGATGATGCTTCTTGTTATTGTTTGAGCATTAGTGCCACGCCAGAATATCCAAGTCCCTGGGTTATGTGCCTCAGGGTTTTGAGTTCATGTGGTTGCACCTGCGTGTCGGGCTTCAAATGTTGATTCCTAGGACCGAGTACCTATCTATGTTCTAGGTCATAAACTTTACTGGTTATGTTACTCACTGGTTGATTTGGGTCGACGACCCAACTGATTTCATTTTTGGGATGAGGCCCCATGATTGACACCCTGAGGTGAGACACTATTGATTATACGAGTGGGATTCTTTCTCCCTTAGGGGATATGTCCTACCATTATACATGCATATTTTGGATTAGGTACCATATGTTGGCACAGGGTCAGGGACCCGATTAACTTGTGATTGTTGGGGTGAGGCCTTGTGATTGATTACTCATAAATCCACACACCTATTCACACCCTGATTGTGCATGGGTGTACCTCCTGGGCTTATGGGAGCTCAAGGGGCTTTCAGGCATAGATACTAGGGCCTTACACCCACTTATAGTTGACCCTTGATTTGATGATGTAGAGAATTGGGTCCTATGGTAGTTTCATGAGGTTCAGTGATAATCTTTTGGTTATATTGTACGTGGGTGTATCTCCCAGGCTTATGGGGGCCCGAGTGGAGTACAATTATAGATGTTGGGGCGTTGCACCCGCGTACAACATGAGGTTCTAGTTCGGTTTGAGGTTACAGGTTAATTTGTGGGATAGTTGCTTTATATGCATTTGAGCTTTATTATGTATATTGTTTTATCCGGTCGGCCAATGATGCCTACTGGGTGCCTTTTTCTAGTGCTCACTCCTACTTCTGCATCTTCCCATGGTACAGGTCCAGGTTCTATTCGGGGGCACTAAGTTTGGGGGATCCGAGAGCACAGAAGACTTCTTTTGGGTGAGCATCGACAACTCTAACTTTATGACAGTCTCTTTCTTTTGATGGTCATTTTTTTTTCCAGACTTTGGCCTTGTACTACAACACTATATATTTTTAGGACCCTCTTGGGTTGTTATTATATTATATTTTTGGTTATATGTATATCAGTATGTACTTTCATCTATTGTAGTTCTATATAGTTGACTTCCAGGTTCTAGGTAGGTTTTGGTTATTTATATTATTGTGTTGGTCTTGGGCTTGACTAGATGCTAGGATAGGTGCCCTAGGGTTTAGGTTATTGGCTTGCTTGTAGGTTGGGTCTATCAGGCACCATTATGACCAGGACTGGGCGTGACATTCCCACAGAATATATAAGATAACTTCATCATCATATATAAAGAGTAGCTCATCTTAACTTGAGATCCAAGATATGAGAATTGTCCTTATCACAAGGGATCTATCTTTTGGTGAGAATTTTCCTTTCACCATCTTTAACTTTAACTTGAGGGATTCAAAATATCTTACTTTAACTTTCATAACTTTGTAATTGGACTCTCTTCTTTGGAGGTCTTGTCTCCCTTAGAAACTCGATATGACGATTGGATGGGCTCATGCAAGTAAACTTTAAATCATGTAACTCAAGAGGACTATGCATCAATGTAATAAAAATCATCAACTTAATCATTCTTAAACAACCCACCACAATCATACATGTCACCTTTTAAAATTTAGACACGAAGTCATGTAATTTTTTCCATAAAATCATCAATTTCATAATAACTTATGGTATCATCACTTTCATGATTTTGAATTTCATAAAATAGGTCATAGGAGAAAACCCTTGAAATCAATTCATGCAATTTCATGCAATAGATGAAGATTCTCAACATAATTCATGTTTAATAGAAGTAATAGAGTGTACCCATAAGGAATTACATTGAAACTTCAAGGAATTTGTAAAATAGATTTGGGACTCCATGGGTGGAAGAACCCATGAATGAAGAAACCTGCATACCTTTTAAACCCTGAAACTTGAAGAAGAAGACTTGAAGAACCTTGAGGAATCCTTTTGGGAGCTTTGTCTTCAATGGAGAAAGTTTGATTCCCAAGAAATTGAAAGAACTTGATGGAAGATTTTTAGAGAAGTTTTGGGAGAATTTGAGAGTGTTTAAAGAGATATTTAGATCTAAATATATGACAAGTTTTTAGTATTTACGTATATAAAGGTATTGGGTTAAGTCCCAACTAACATCACTTAATTATGGAGAAGTTTGGAAATTTTCTACTGTGCTGGAGCACTGGCACGTCGCACCTATGGTCTCTTACTGTGCCATTTTTTGTGAACTTTAATTTTCCCTTGTTTTGACCTAGGAATGTGTTTAGGTTGCTTTTGTACTATGGGGGAACAAGTGGCTGACACGGACTTGTTGTGTACTATTTTATTTTTTGCATGAAAATTTCATACGAAAAATTATTTTTTGATACAGGTAACCTAAAAATCGAAGGTGACCCTTTTCCTACGCAAATTTGCCTTATGAAAAAGAATACAAAGTTGGATTTGTGAAATAACACACAAATTTTATGATATGCAAGAAATACATCATAGGGTCTTTCAAAATTATGTTAGGAGGTGTTACATGAAATCAAGCATATCTAGCATTATCAGATCCACCCGGGTATCTTGCCCCTAAATAGTAATCACACATGACCTATATACTTGATCCACTTCTAAAGAATCCCCTATGGGAGTTGAAACACGGAGTGGTGCTGAAAGAAGCTCAAGTCTCACCCCCAAACGAGGAGCAAAATATATAGATACATAAGAATATGTGGAACCAAGTTCAAATAGAGCTGAAGTTGGCTACTGGCATAGAAAAATTGTACCTGTGATAACATTATCCAATTTCTTGGCCTCAACACTCGCTAGAGCTGCATAGAAATGGCCCTAACGGACTCCACTCTAGGTATCACCCCTATCAGCCATCCTACCACCCCTAGAACCTTCTTGTGAGCCTGATGATCACTCTTATGATCTTGATGATAACCTCTACGATCCTGTTGGCATACCTATGATCCAGATCCTTGTCTTTGGCCAGAGGTGTTGGTGTTGGGGTTGATTGACCTGTTTGAGAAGAAGAATACATTGCTCTCCTCCTAGGACAATCTCTAAACTAGTCATCTAACTCCCCGTAGTCATAATACTCTTAGGAAGATCAGTCAGTAAAATGATATCCACTACGACCTATGGCACCTGCCTTTGAGGTTCTAGAGCTTTGATCGGCTAAATAATATGACCTAACCTGCCTTGAAGCTGTCGTCACTACATGTCTCACCCTTTGCTCGATGATAGGGAGGACCATGCTAATTAGGGAAATCTTGATACCATCGATCACCCTCTAAGGTCTAAAGTGAAGTCTGAATAGGGAAAATGGACTAGCTCAGTTGGAATCTCTGTTGTGACCTATCATAGTGCTTTTTGGACCCGTGTTAGGTCCCACTATAACTACCCTCATGATGGGCCACTTATTGCTGCCCTCATGGGCCTCATAACAAAGCTACTTAATGGTATGGGTGTGATCAACAATATCCAGAAAAGAATAACTTGTTGTAATCAATTACTGAGTCTCAATCCTTAGTTGTATCCTCAGTCCCCTAACAAAACATCTGATCCTCTCCTCCTCAATAGGCAATATCATAGTGGCATGCCTAGAGAGCTCGTAAAATTGAGACTTATACTTGAACACGATCATGGTGCCCTGCTCCAGCCTTACAAATTGATAATAGAGCCAATAGCTAAGACTCCTAGGAGCAAATTTAGCAAGAAATGCCTTTGAGAACATTATACACATCAGAAGTGGTGACCTAATGGGTTTAGTGTCCATATAAGCACGCCATCACTACTTAGCGGGCACGTCAAGTTTATATGTAGTATACTTTTTCCCTTAGGACTCTAACAACCTCTAAGTATGGAGTCTCTTGCTGTAGGATGTCAGAAACCTATGGGCAACCTCTCCAACTGCCCTTGAGAATCTAGGTGGAGTCAATCTGAGGAAATATTCTAGCACCCTCTAATCATGAAAAGACATAGCACCCTTTGGAACGTCTAGCTGGGCAGGGGGAGGTAATAGGGTTAGATACCCTCCCAGAATGAGAGCCGGGGGCTGATCTTGTTGCTCTGGGGAAACTAGAGGAGGCTTCTCCACTGGCACTGGAGCGACAGGTTGATCTTGCGGTACTGGTGAAGTTGGGGCTGGTGCTGGAGCCTATCGTGCACCCCTAAGGGCTACAAGTAGATATATAATAGCCGCTTGAAGTATTGGAGTCATCGAAGGTGTGGTTGGGGGTTGTACCAATCTTGATCCCTCCGGTTATAGAGGAATAGAGGCATCTGAATGCTCATCTACGGGGTTTAGAGTTGGGTCTCTATTCGGAACTAGTGTTGCACCCTTACCCCTACCTTGAAGTCAACCTGATACTCGCAAAATAGTGAGACAAGTGAGATTTCATGAAACCAACAAAAACATAGTACACGAGGTAATATAATCATGGGACACATTCCTAAAGATACCTTGTAGCCTCTCGAGGATAGGTTACGTACATCTCTGCATCGATCCACAAGACTCTACTAGATGTTAGCTCTGTACAACTATTAAACCTGGGGTTTTGATACTAACTTTTCATGACCTAAAATCTCAAGTCATGATGGCACCTACCATGTCCCACCGATAGGTAAGCTAATCGTCTAACCCAAAATTTCTAATAATAGGTGTGAGGGAAAAAACTAGCTAGAGATCACAATTTGTAGATATTTATAGTAATAACAAGGAACCAACTCTAAATTAAGATAATATACATATACATACAACAAAAGGATCCATCCTAGATCTGAAAAGTCATAAGTAAAGAGCTACTAAGACAAGATGTAACCCCTAACCGGATCCAAAATAATATATACATATACATAATCATGGTTGTCTCAAAAAGCAAAAGACAAGGCACAAATGCTAAGAGAGATTGAAATGAATCTAAGAATATCAGATGCTCACAAATCTTTGGAAAAGTCTGCTACTAGCTTGGTTAAATTAATACCGCTAACTTATGTTAGAAGCTATATCACTGAGTAGATACAAAGTGTAGTATGAGTAACAAAAAAGGTACCTAGTAGGCATCATAGGTTGACTGAGTAAGAATAGTAAATAAAGCAGGAAGAACTACAATACAACACCACAAAGGTAAGAATAAGAACAGTATAGGTAGGTACATAGGTGTAAAAGGCTATCTAACCTAAACCTACATGCCCATCAATCCCACATAAGCCCAACAAGTACACTCGCTCACTAGGAATTAACTATGCAAAAAGTGAAGCCCCATTCGACCAAGTGTGCCATATTAGTGAGCCAAACCTTGAAAGAAGGAAGGGAAGCACAAAGCCCAAACCTTTAACATGTTGATGTGGGCCCTATCAAGATTAATATTGATTATGTCTAATATAAAAAAATGGGGAGTACAGAGCCTTGACCTTTAACACACGGATGTAGGCCACATGGATGATAATAATGTAGCTCATAGCTGAACTTGAATATTTGACTCCTTCATAGGAGGCTAAGTAGCAAATAGCAGAGGATACAAAGCCTGGACCTTTAATCACAGATGAACTTCCCAAAAGGTCTAACGTTACCCCTTGGTCTAAACAAATAATCTCTGAAGCCGAGTGAAACCCAATGAGTGATCGGGAATGTCTCAATAGAGTAAAGTGGGTACATAGAAAATAGTAGGGCCTCAGGTCAAGTCAATGCCTATCTAAGGCTCAAATATTTCAGATGCAAGTCTACTATATCAGTCTACAAGGATCTATGCTTCTCTAGTCATATCAAGCAGAAATAATCTGCCTACCGATCCTAAATGATATAGGTCTATAGCATCACTAGTTTAAGTCTAGACTAAGGCCCAATACAAGCATCTTATCCATAATCTCAGCAGAAAGTAACAACACCAGGCCTAGATTATCTGAACTTAACCAAACAAGTACCTATCAACCCTAGATATCGACTAAATAGAATTTCATAGTATATAAGGCATATCCAACTACTTCCCGCCTAGTATTCGTGCAATTTCATCAATATTCATGCATTCAAACTTAGTCTAAAAGAAGAAAATTTATAGCTTACCTGTAGGCCAAACACATACATTCCAACCTACTTTATTGACATTTTCTTTTTTGAATAGCCTCAGAATGTTGAGCTGCCAAAAAGAGATGTACAATGTTGTAACAATCATTACGACATTAAAATTATGAGAACAAAAATGGACTCATTTTGAGGTTAAAAATGAGAAATGTGAGACTTGCATCTCAAAATTGAAGAATTAAACTCAAAAACTTTCTCCTAGATAACTCTTCGAGCTCATGTCTTAATAGGGACACAATTCAAAGTCTGAAAGCACCCTAACTCCAACAACCACAAAAACCCAAATTTAGCTTAAAAAGACCAACAATGGAACCAACTCATTTAAGGAAATTTATTAGAATGAAGCCTTTTTAGCTGAACTAATAACACCACAATGATCACCATGAAAATCTCTGCAAATTAGGCTTTTGAATCACCCAATTCAGACCTATATTGACCAAGATATGATTTTTAAAATATTCCTCAAATTCCAATCCGAAAATAGACAATGTAGAAACTAAACTTGAAAAACTCACCTCCAATGAAGCTCCTAAGTCACTTTCTAATTTTACCAACGCGCTCCTCATGAAAAATACCATAATTAAGACCCAAGAACCACTCAATTCGGACCTGAAATGCTCTAGAAATTAACTTTCCAAGTTTCCAAAAAGATCACCTCAAAACCTATCTAAACCAGCAGTAAAAACTCAAAATTGACCACAAATGGAGCACCCATGATCAATTTCAACACTGCCAAGGTATTCTCCTCAAAATTCCATGCGAAATGAGCTTTTAAATCACTCAATTTGAGCTCAAAATGAAGAAGAATTTGTCACATGAAGATAGAATCAAGTGCTGAAAAATGGCTACCTTTATAGAGGTGGGGGTGCACCAAATACGGTGCACTAGCATACCAACAAATTATTTTCATTTAAATGTCTCTGATGAGGTGCTTGAGATTCATTCATAACATGGTGCATGCAAATGAACTATGGTACCTCACCAAATTCGGTATTCAAAACTCAATGACACAGTCAAAATTTCCATAGGAGGTCGTTACGAATGTGTCCCACTTCCATGACCATTTTAAACCAAATTCTATCAAAGGGCTCAGAATGCATTTGGAAGTCTAAAAAAATTAAATGAAAGATCGTTCTAGACCAAACTTGACTTTCTAGAGCTAACCACACTGTGAAAATTTTCATTCAGGTCCATTTTCCAAGAATGTTGACCAAAGTCAACTTTTGGCTAGCTTTTAATTTTAAAACACTAAAAATGGTTCAAATTCATATCGAAAGCCTAGGGACTCTAGATGACCACACTTTAAGCCTAATTTTACCATTTTAGAGCTAATGAAATTGTCAAAATTCCGTTATGAGATCGTTTACCCATATTTTAGTTCAAAATAAACTTTTCAAGTTGTAAAGGCCTTCAAAACATGAAAAACTGCACAACATCTAAATGAATGACCAAGTGACTGAGCTACCAGTGCTAGCAAGTCATAAATAACTTGGAGTCACTATAGGAATACTCTAAACGACAAAATGTGCATTACACAAAAAATTGACTAGGAGGGTCATTACATAACACATGATGTTTAGAGACCCTAATTAGTCCCATATCAATTCCTAAGTGCTATTTTTCTCTCATTAATTCTTAAAACTTTTAAGAGTGGTGAATTGGGATAAAATGAGAAGCTAGGGTTTAAGCTTAACTTTCAAATTCATGTAGTAATTCTTCCTTTCATATATGTAAGACTAATAAAAAGTTGGACTGAGTATGTCCATAGACACCTTCATCTTTATTGATTTGAGTTGAGTTTTTAAGTTCTTTGAATTGAATTTCTAAGTTATCTATTATTTTATTTAGCTTCTTGTATTTATTTAAATATGTATTGATGATGTTCATGAGTTGAGTATTTGACTTGAGATGCATGTTCATGTATTCATTCGTATGAACCCTAATTGAGTATTGTATTTAATATTTTATGCATTGATAGAGTTTGAAAATATGAACTGTAAATATCTTGAATGCGATTGAGTAGAGTATTGAGGTTAGTTGAGCCCTAACTGTCTTGATTTCTAAATTGAGTTAGTTCTTCGTTCTTTATGTCTTATTAAATTATGCATTGAGATTATTATTATTCCTATGCTTTAATTCTTGAGATTGCCGTTCATGGTTATATTCCCATGAATCCAAATTGAGTCAATGATTATGATTTTTATTATGCATTACTATAAATTGAGATTGAAGATTATTTTTATATGTTGAGCAAAGATGATTTTTAAATTGATTTGAACATATTTAATGAACATGAGTTTTGAGTACATGATGTTTTGAGAAAGAGTTTTGATGAGTTTTTGGAAGAGTTTGAAAGTTTTTTTGTTTTTAAGAGAAAGATTTGATGATTGAGATGAGAGTTCAATGAGATTAGAAGAGATATTTTTGAGAAATTTACTCACTTGATAGATATAAAAAAAATTAATTTTGAGAGTAGAATTGAGCACCAATTTTGATAAGAGTATAAATAACTTAAACTCCACAAACTATGAGCCAGCGTAGGAGAGGAACAAATAAATAAATTCAAATATTTTCTCACTTGTCACAAAAAAGGACTTTGATTAATTGTGGATCCAATAATTATAATTGTTCTTTACCCTGTCAAGGTATTAGACGGTTGTGGCAACACAACGTAATCATTGTATCGTCACTCGCTTATATGATGATGAATGTTGATTAGAGAATTTTTCAATAAAAATAAATAATTTGATTTGATTGAGATTGCATATGGTTGAGTCGATTTTGATAAGCATTATTTATTGTTTAACTTGCATGCTTCAATGAATTCTAAGTTGAGTCCCCTGAGTTAAGTATTTCCAGTTATTATTTCATTTCTAGCTATTTTACATATCACACATTCTATGTATTTATGTCATTTGATGTTGTATTATTTTATGGTGCAAATACAGATGCTAGGAATCATCAACAGGAGCTCCATTGATGATCTACTTCTTTCCATAGATAGTGGTGAGACCTCTGTGCATTCAGATGAATCATTTTTATTTTGTTTCTTAGAGTTGAACAGTTATTTTATTTTGAGGTAGTTTGGACCTATCACTGACACCATCTAGATAGTTAATAGAGGCTTCATAGGCATAGATTGAGTAGATTGGAGTTTACTTCTTTTGAGTCTATTTTTTTTAAAACTATTCTTTTGATTTGGAGATTGATTTGGATTGATTTACTCCAATCTACTTCCTTATTGAGTTATTGATTTGGTATCCCACTTTATTATTCTATTTAATATTGATTTGAATTTTTCGTTGTATGATTGAATGAGAAATCAGGCCAAGTGGTTCTCTTGGAGACCAAAAATGGTTTTTGAGTACCGTCCACGTCTAGGGTATCCTTCCGAGACATTATAAACTTGATATCAGAGTGTAAATTTCAAGTGTCCAAGGGTGTCTATGAAGCCATGTAAATAGGATCTTATTAATGATTATGAGGGATCCACTTCTATAAATAAGGTATTATTGACATTTAAGAAAAAAAAATTCTTCTTTCAAATTCTATATCGTGCAATAGAGTTATCCCTTAAGAAGCTTATTCAGATTCATGCATTACCTAAACTCATTCAACTACCCCTCATATTCCAGGTAGTTGGAATAGAAAATTTCATATCCTTATTGATGAATTACTCTTAGACAAAGTATTCAAAAAGTAAATAGATTGCACCAGTCTTGAGAGAAGTCAATTAGTGTGCTTAAGTTTATTAATTCAAAAGAATGCACTCTTATTAATATGAATCAAGCATTTAAGCCAAAGCAAGATGTACTCCCTAACTTTTTTTCTCTAAATCTTACTTCAGACATTATCTTTGGGAGAAAAAGTTATGTCTCTAAGGATTTAGTATTACCATTCAAGAGAGTATGATTTGAAGTTTCATAAACCATAGGTAGAATCAAATTATCGTAGAGCTAGAAAGACGAAGGTGGAAGAGTGGAGATCGAATTGCGAGAATGATGGTTGATTGAGGCTTGTAACTAGAGTTATGCATCTACTAGGTAAGTAATGATATAATAAGTCAAGTCCATTTGGTTTAGTAAGTTTCACTTAACTTTCATGATAGAATGTAGAGAAAGAGTTGGTTAGGATGAGTTAGTACACCTGAACCAAGAAAAGAGTTGATGTTGATGTGTCATTATGTTAGTAAAGATCAAGTATAGGTGTGAAATAGAAAAGCAAAGGGCATAAGATGATAGATCTAAACTAGGCTCATGATTTTGAAGGGAGAGTCACATGAGATTCATAGAGTTATGAGCTTAACTATACAAGAAAGTATAATAAATGGGTAGATAGTACATAGGTTGTGAAAAGGGAATGTAATGAAAGTCTATATTTAGATAAACTGTGAGATAAATATTGATTGCTTATCATGAGATTTTAGTGGTCTAATATTTCTTGACTTTATCCAGTAGTTTAGAGTTAGTATAGTATGCAAGAAGTGTGGATGTACTTGCTTAGTACTAGATATTAAGCTTTAAATTTAGAAGAACATTATGGAAAAAGGGATAGTATTATGAGAGTGATATCATTAGCTTTTCTATTTTCTTTAGTAGACTTGAAATAGTGTACATGAGAGATTAAGATGTTAACTTGGAAATAGTATGATGTTACGAGTGTGGTGTACTTGACCCTTTTAGATGAAAATATAAATCAATGCTAAGCATTATGTAAGAATAAGCTTAAGAGGTATACCTAAGATAATCAAAACACTAGTGTTAATGTGAAAATCAATAATTTGATTGTGTGGAGGTGATTGGAAGTGATCCAGACGTGATTAGCTGGTGTGAAGTAGATTTGGAGAGCATGTAATTGGCTTCGAGGTAGGCTGCGATCTTTATTCTTGACTAGGATTCTTTGGATGTTGCACATTATAGCTTTCATGTTGCATTTGACTATTGTGGCCTTATATTTCATCCTATCTATTCTTGTTTAGTGCTCTTGATTCCCCAATTGAGTTGTCAGTTAAGATAGGCCTTTTGATGACTTTAGCTGGAGTTGATAGTTGTTATACACCCTAGTATAATTTGATTTACCCTATTTAGGGAAATTTTAGGTTACCTTAAAGTAGGTTTGAACCTTAGACATTATCAAAGGATCTAGACATCTTATTTCATTCGGTTGTGGGCTCTGGTGGGCCATGTTGTGATAGTGTGCTTCGAGCTAGTACTTAAGACCCTAGAGGATCATTGTGGCTAGATTATTAACTTATCTGTACCCTATTCTTGGTATTTGTTGATATCCATAGGATATGTCCTGGTTCTATATATGTCTTTTCTCAAGCTTGACTTCTCTAAGTTGTTAAGACCTCTTTAGGTTACTTGCCTGGGCATTGATGGTTATTTTTGACACTGAAGGTTGATTGATATGTGCTCCACTCTGGGCTAAAGCTTTGATTTTTGGGATAAGGCATAAACCTTAGAGATATTTCTCCCCTATACGTATCTCATTAAGCTGAGGTGACATCATGGTTGTATACTCAGAAGTTAATGGTCATCTTGATTAGGGCTATAGTCATTCTATGTTACCAGGTCTTGTTCATAGAGTAGTTAAACCCCCTATTAGTCCTTGCAGCCTTTATCTCTATAGAGGCAGTGGCTTGGTTTACCCAATATTTTGTGACTTGTTTGAATACTGTGATGACTTGTATTGCATTGGTTGCTCATTCATACTTACTTTTGTGATATAATCCCAGTCATGCATTAACTTATCATTGTGCATGCATAGAGAGTGGGAAATTGGTTCTATACGACAAATATGGCTCCAGTAAAGGTTGGCTCTCATCTAGTGAATAATGATTAGATCATACACTTTTTTTATCAAGACTCGTACCACCTGGATCACATGTTTTTTGGACTTGATACTCCAAGACATCGAGGAGGTGCTCTTGTATACTTGAAATTGTGAGAGGCATGTAAGGTACCCTTAACTTTTCTTTGATTGCCTAGCTGGTGTGTCGACGAACTTTGTATTTTAACTATTATTCATCTAGTATCACCGATGGAGATGATTATAATGATAAGCCCTAGTGCGAGCCCAGACTATGCGTACAAGTGTCCTAAGCCCCCAGGGCCTCCATGTTAAGCATGCATTACACCAATTGGAGTGACTCCACGGGTCTCACCTTGCTAGCTGGGGTGGGGTGGGTTGTACGACACTTATGGTTACATTTTTAGAAAAAGTATTAATGCATTGCATTCATGTGCTTCTCTATCACTAGTATATTATTTGTTGCTTGGTTTCTCGGTAGTATAGGATGTCAATTGGGGTTTATATTTACCTTTCAATATACCCCAGTGGTATGGGATGCTGATGGGTTTTGTCTGATATTATATGTGTTTGACTATATAGCCTCTTTTTAGTTGTGATAGGTGTAGCTCATTTCTCCCAATATGAAGTGATCTCAGGCTGAGATGTGTTATCCTTAAGGCTGGTAATCTAACCATAATTGTTATAGATAGCATGCACCACAGTTGTTCATTATTTCTAGTGATGGTGACTTGATCCCTTTAGGTACATTCTTGTCCTCATGTACATCTAGTGAGTTGACATGGTTACTTATTGTGGCATATCTTGATTATGTATTGATTATCTATGTTATACCATCTTATTTTCTTGTTATACTTATACTTGCTTTATCTGAGGAGCCTAGTCGGCCTATTCCTATTAGGTACCATATTCTTGGAACTCATACTACACTTCAATCCCTGTAGATCATGGTATGAGAGTTCGTTGCTAACTTCCATTCGTGTAGAGTAGGAGGGAGTATTTGAAGATCATGGTGAGCTTCTAGCTTCTAAAGTTTCTAATTTTCGTTCAACTATATTTAGACTAGTCTTTATTTTGTATCCAGAGACTGTCTGTAGATTATGATATATATGAAATAGCTAATGACCGACTGATTCTAGGTCTTGGAAAGAGTTTTTGTATGTCGACTCAATTTTTGGTACTACTTTATTGTGTGTTAAAGCTTTTACTTAGTAAGGATGCCTCTCGCTGACTAGCCTATTGCCTATGGCTTTAGGCTTACCTATTAGGACAGATTGAGATAGGTGCCATCAAGGATTTTAAGGTTAGGTAATGACAGATTAGTATCAGAGCTATACATTTACTAGCTTCACTAGTCTGAGCGCAATGCCTAGTAGATTTTTAAGGATCAGTACAGAGACATTCATACCCCATCTTTAGGAGGCTATAAGGGGCTTATTAAGGAATTTTAGTTCTTGATGCCTTATTGTGTGTGTTGACTTTGAATGATTTCTAAAACTTAATTTTTTGAATTAACCCATTTTTAGATGGAAAACACGAGATTCCCAATGATCACGTCTGAGGCATCATCATATTCCACTAGAGTTACGATGGATGGTTTTCACACTAGAGATGGAACAGTGGTTTTGCAACAAGGTTCTTCATTTGTTTTAGATTATTTGGCTATATTTATGAAGTGGGTTGAACATACCCCCCATCTTCTTTCCCAAGAAGGAAGATTTGAGTTAGGGGTTCTTAGAGGACTGATTTTTCCATTGAGTTTGGCATCAGAGCATTTGGTAGCAACAAGACCTACTTTCCTTAGGTTGTGAGCCATGTGAGGGCTATACAACAGGAGTGTATTGATACCTTCAGTAACGGTTATTAGATTGGTGATGGATCTCTCCCTATTCGACCCGTTAGTCCTATAGTGGTAGTGCTCAAAGGTCCTAAGGCAGGTTATGACGCCTCTAATAGGCAGAGATTGAGTATGAGTTCCCATGATTTACAATATAGACATTTGGATCATAGGCTCCTAGCAGTTTCAGCCAGATCTTCTTCACAGTATCAGCAATAAACTAGACAGGTTCAAGGCTATGGGGCCACGGTACAATTGGCTAAGGATGATCCCCTGGGTATTAGAGGTGGTTCACAAATTGTCAGGAGCAGAGTTCCTGTTGAGGGTGCAGTAGGGCATTCCTCCCTACCCCCACCAATAGGAGGTCGAGAGTTAGAGTTGTGAGGGCATCAGGATAGGTCGAGCCACTATATTGAGCTAATTAGAGCTCTAGGGCCTCGAAGGCTAATACTATAGATTGCAGTGGTTGTTATTTTGCTAGCTGATCTTCACATAGATGTTATGACAATGGTGTATTGGATCATTGGTCCCAAGAGTGCCCCGTGTAGAGAGCGATGTATTAAGTTTTTCTGGCAGGATAGTTAGCCCCACCATTGGCAGCTAGAGAGCGAGGTAAGGATTTTTCTTATGCATCTACGAACCAGACTGAGGATGGGGCTCCAGGTATTGATATACTATGTGAGTTTATTTTTTATCTTTCCCTTGTTTGCATTTTGTAGTATTAGGGTCATCGTTTCTATCGATGTTATTTAATTTGTTGGATTTATTTTATTATTGTTGTTGTAGTTTTACCTAGACTTGTGGGAAAGTATGTAGTGTGGTAGTTGATTTCTTTTTAATAGTAGATTGATGGTATCTGGATTTATATTGTTGTAGTAGTAGTGTAGCATCTAGTAGTTCTGTTGTTTTTAGCTAGTTAGCTTTGTTTGAGCTTCATATTTATTTCCCCTATTCTATTAACATAGATGCTGCCTTGTTGCCTGTTAGTACTAACTGATGTGAGGTTGCTGCAGAGAGAAGGGGGGAGTAAAGAGTATAGCCTTTGAGGTGGTATTTGTACCTAATAGATTCTGGGTTGCCTTAGTTGTATGTTATTTCCCTAGTCTTGAGGTTTAGAACTAATGGTCGTAGATGGTATGTGTAGGATAGTACATCCTTAGGTAGGTGCAGGTGGTTAATGTTAGTCACTTCCTTCCCTTGCCATGGTATTTCTTTGAATATGGTGTTAGATTTCTTCACCTGATCCTCATAAACTCTTCTCTTGTGAGAGTAGTGGTTGATTCTCCGTACTGATAGTGGTAACTTTTGAGGTTGAGAGTTGTGGTTCAATTGGAGTGTGGAAGTATGTTCAGGATAGGGTCAAGGTAATTCATGGAAGTTTTGAGCTATAGTTGTCCTATGGGAGTTCCACTGGGTATGTTTTATAATTGTGTTGGTAGTTGACCTTGACTTTTGGTAGGAAAGTAGCTTATAGGCCTATGGAGTCGGTTGCCAAAAGTTTCTTTGGCAACGAAAGGTCAAGTAAGTTGGATTTGGTGCAGGTGATCGTTCGTAGGGTGATTGTCTTGGGTAGCGGAATGGGCAGTTCAGATGGTATTAGTGTAGCTTGAATTGTGGTTTTAAGGACTAAGAATGGATCTTTATCTTGGAAATGTTTAGAATAGGTAGAGATTGACATAGATACTTCTTTGGATTGGGATGTTAGATTTGGAAGTTTTAGGTAGGTAGTTCAAATGGTAGGGTCGCTCAGGTTTCATCTGTGGCTCCGTGTTTACTTCGATGGTTTCAACATGACTTTGAGTTTCGAGTTGTTCTCATAGTTTGAGTGGATCTTGGTTCAATGAGTGAGAACTGGTCTACAGAAGGAATTGAAAAAGTTTTTAAGGTTTAAGGTAAGTTGAGGTTTCTTTTAAGCAAGAGTTCTACCTTGGCATTGTTGCCTCGTTAGGGTGCTTTTAGGCCCGGTAGAGCAGGCGGGCCCAACATCCTCATCTCTTTGGTCATTGAAACTACGGTTGTCCTTGACTTTCATGGATGAAAGGTTTTTTAGTAGTGTCTGTTGTAATGACCCTCCATGTTATTTCTGTACTGCTTCATCTTTTTCATCAGTTCGAGCATTCTTGTAGCTCGGTCGCCTGGTAATTCATTTGGAAGTTGTGCAGTTTTTTGTATTTTGGAGGCCTAGTAGCTTAAAAGGTGACTTTTGAAGTAAAATAGAGGAAAACAACCTCAAAATGGAATTTTGACAGTTCCATCAGCTCCGAAATAATTGATAGTTGAATCAAGACTCGAGGCTTTTAGTGCGAGTTCAAACTATTTTTAGTAATTTTATCTTTGAAATTGGCCCATAGACGGATTAAAGTACAGATCGTATGTTGATCCGTAGAAAGGGTCTCATGGACGGTTCCAACAATCTTTAATGAAGGGTGTTTTTGACATTTTCAATTCATCTAAGCCCTAAACTACATTGTTTTAGTTATCCTAACTGAATTAACTGACCTAACCATTATAAGTCTTATTCCTAATTCATCCAAACCCTTTAATCCTCAAATTTCTCTCAAGGGTTCTCTGAATTTCTCTCTCTAAGTTAAGGATTCCATTGAAGCTAAAGCTTGAAGATTTGATTAAGGATTTCCAGATTTTCTTCTTCAAATTCTTAAGGGTTCTACTTGAGGTATGTAGGGTTTCATTCATGGATTATTTTCATTCATAAAGCCCAATCCAAAACCTTCTTTTTATTAAAGTTTTATGATGAATTCTTATGGGCTTTTAATCCATGATTCCTAATGCATGGATTATGATTCCAACATGATGATTATGACCGATTATGATGAATTACATGATTTATATGATTTTCAAGCAAAAGTATGTGATTTCAAATTATGCATGATTAGGGCTTAATGACTTGATATGGGTTCCTTATCAATGATCTAATTTGATTTTAATTAGATGTTTTCTCTATGCATCCTATTCGATTGCATGATTTTAACTCAATTATCTGTGAGATCACACTAACCCCTAGGCCCTATGATGAAGTTATGGATTTTTATGATTATGATCTCAAGTGTGTAAAAGTATGATTTAATGATGATGCTATGATAAAGAGGGTAAAATAGCCCTTATGATTATGATGAAAATGTTAAGGTGAGAATGCCTACCCATGCTACGGTAAAATGCAACGTAGATGGACTATTCTCATGACATAATGTTCATGCAAGTTATGATGACTATTTATGTGTTACGCCCCAAAAGATGTGGAGGCATGACTGGCACTCGATACCACCATTGGTCGAGTAAGCCACTGAACATACTAGTTACTTAGACTAGGGACCAA
>JBCEWC010006554.1:0-22830 GCA_038996855.1 Solanum aculeatissimum | reverse complement strand
AACAGTGAATTCTAAATATAAAGAAATTATAATTCAAAAGTGACTCTTGAAACTAAATAAATAAAAGATAAAATAATCAATTAAAAAAATAGTGAAAAGATTATTTTGTCTAAAACAATTTTTGATAAAGGGCAAAAAGTCCAAACAACATTTTTAAGGACCTTCACACTTGTAATGTAATATAGATAATAATATTTCTACTCTTTTTGCTCTTGTACATATTATTTTTGGTCATAAAAATTTCAAAAAAATAAAAATAAAAGAAATCTACAATTTAACAATCATAATGTTGTATGAGTATAGTTATCAAAACAGATCAACCCAAGCTGCCCAACCCAAGCTTCATGTTTCAAGGAATTCGATGGGCTAAAATAAATTAGTGGCCAGACCTTCATTTGAAAGAGACTTAGAAATTTCCAACTCAACCCAACACTAGAAGGGTTGCGAGCTAAGATGGGCTAGTTGTCATGCTTCGAAAGGGTATCCTAGACATGACCAGCACTCAAAAATCATTACTAGTCTCCATGCGAACCACATGGTCTGATCACATTATCAATCATACAACGAAAGACTCAATTTAAGAGTAAACAAATAAGATGGGCTAATAAGACAATAATCGAAATCAATCTTTATCAGGAAAATGATTTTCAAAGGAAACAAGTATGAAAATAGAAACATCCAAGTCACTCCATCAATATCTATGAAGCCTCTATCTTTAAATGCCTAGATGGTGCCAATGATAAATTCATAGCTACCTCAATAGAAAAGAAACAAATCAAGGTAAAATAAAAATAAATAGAATATCTCCGGAAGCAAAGAGGCCTCACCACTATCAGGAATGGAATGGATCTCAACGGAGCTTCCATTGATGATCTCTAGCACCTGTAAAAGGGCGTCAACACATGGAATATATGGTATGTAAAATAGCTTGAAAATAAAAAGCTCAAGATATACTCAACTCGAAGTAACTCAACAAAGTAACACAAGTTTACAGATGAACATGAGCATTGGAAAACACTCAACAGTATGTAATTCAACCAATCATACTGAGTACTGTCATGACCTATTTGGGAATTTCTCTAACCGACAACCATCACCTATGAACAACTGATGATATAACGAAATAATATCATTACCACATCCCTCTAATACTTTGCTATGGTAAAGGATGATTCACAATTAATCAAAACAAGTCCTTTCAGGGTACAAAAGGAAAACATCCAATTTTCATGATTCAATATTCTCCTACGTTGGATACATAATTTATTGAATTTGATTGTTATTTATTCTCACCCAATTCGATGTTTGATAGTCCTCCCAAGACTCAATATGCTCATAAAACGTTAATCAATTGATTCAGTTAAGTCATTCACCAAGTCTCGTTGGGCTCTCATAAATTCAACTATACTCTTACAATCAACCTATTCAACTAATCATGAGTTCAATTCATACACATATTTAAGAAAATAAACTCTACTTTCCAGACAATGGTTTACACTTGAGATGTTCAAGTTCAATAGGATAAGGACCTTCAATGACTACTCAGTCTACATTCATATTTAACTCAATGCACATTTTAGTTAGTCTACTCAGACGTTAATACACATATTTAAACTTTAGATGTTCAAGTTCAATAGGGCACGTGGATAAATTTAATCCTTATTTTAGTTAGTCTTACTTACCTGGGATGAAAATTAAATTTTTAAAGATGAAGAATTGACATGATTCTGTGAGCCCAAGTCTTCCCCTTTTTTCTTAGCCCTAGCTGTAAAGTCTTACGACATCTGCAAGAGAAAAAATATGTGTGGGAACGGATATGGGGTTGATTCTACCCTCAAAATGACGTGAAAAAAGACTAGAATGTAGTTCGTTAAAAATTGGAATCGAATTTTGTGACGTGAAAATAACACGTAAATCGCATTTACTGAATGCGTTTTATGAACAAAAACACATGCATTGAGTGTCTTTTATGAACAAATATGTTATCAACACATAAAACGTAGGCATTTAGTACATTTTATGAATAAAAAGGTAACACGGACTAAGTTGGGGCAAGTCCGCGTGTGCTTACTCTTCTAGTTAAGCAAGTTTGCCCTGAAAAATTATCTTTTGAACCGCTTCGCCAAAAATTTCACCAAGACTATTTTTATACACATTTTTTAACCTCTTTTGATATCCAGTTCGATCTTGACCAAATTTTTTTTGAATAATATGTCATGAGCTTTAAATTGGATTTTAGAAATTCAGACACTATGATCTAGATTTGTCACTGAATGACATATATAATTTGTGTTGATTCATATGGAAACATTATGATTTTTGACAACTATTGAAATTAATATCCTCCTACATTATGAAATAGATTCACTTCATAAAAGAGAGCAAAACAATTAAAAAAAACACACACTCAAAAGTTCACTAGAAGAGAAATGTGGAGGAACTATGTGGTGTAATTCATAATTGTTTGATGTAAAATGTTGAAGGAAGTATACACATCACATCACAAATATTATGTTACATTGTGTCTGTAATGACCCGTTGGTCATTTGAGAATGAGTTCACACTTTTTCATTAAAGATCCTTTTCGTAAATTTAAATAAAATTCTTTGGACTGTTCAGTAATTACTATTATTTAGTTGACAATTAATTTTAGATAATTAATTTAATTGATGGTTTAAATTAATAATTTAGTTAATATTATATATTATTTATCCTATATTTATTAAAAATAAGTCAATAGAGTTTATACTTTTAGTACATAATTTATTAAAAATAAATTAAATAAATAATAATAATTAAAAAAAAGAAAAAAATAAATAAAATTAAATAAAATAAATATATATTTATATAAATGGAAAGGGCTGCGCATCAGCCCTATAACAAATATCATCAAACAGAAACGAAAAAAAATACAACAAACGACGGCAAAACGGAGAAAAACGGACGAAGAATAATTTACGGAAAGAAAAAGAAGAGAGGGAAAATTTTAATTTTCATCTCAAAACATCAAGGTAATTATTCTCATCCCTTCTATTAAGTTTTTATTTAATTATGAATAGATTTTTACGGTAGAAACGTGTATAGTTTATGAAAATATAGTCCTAGGATTCTTAGAATAGAATCTTGATTTGGGGGTCGAATAGCGATCCGTTTTAGCTGAAATTAGACGTACAAGTTTATTTTGTTATGGATAAATATATTTTGAAAGAAATTTTCAGATTCGATATCTAGGGCTCGGGGTGACTTTTTGACCCGATTCTTTAGCCGAAAATAAATATAGTAATATGACTGTCATTGGACTCCTTGTGCTATATGTATTTTATTCTTGATAGAAAATTGTCATTTCGGGAGTTGAATTCAAGATTTGTCCATTCGGTAGAAGTGTTCGAATGTGGTTCCGACATTGAGGTAGGTTTGACTATCCCTCTTTGAGATTGGGATTGAGTTATTGAATAATCTTATGTTATAATCTATGGGATGAGATCGTATCATGTGTTAGGTTAGAGATTCTTATTGTGATGCTTGTGTGAGGGCTTTAATTGTCAATGTGTTTGCTTGAGAGTATGTGAATCCCAAATTGAGAATATTGTGAATATGACATGTTGAAAAAGGGAGATAATTGGGATATGATATTGAGGATCACGGGTTACTTGAGAAAAGAAAATTACTAAAATGTGGAGGAGTATTTTAAAGTGAATTGTATCCCAATATGTACAAAAGAGGGTGAATATTATAATTTCTAAACTTTGAGAACTTTGACATTTGTTCTGCTTATTGAGAGAAATATTGCTTCCATAATTATGTCTTGATTGCATGCATCCTTATACTATATGTCATGACATATTGAGCAATGGTGGATTTTGAAACTATATTTAAAACTCTTGACCACGAGTTAGGTGTCAAGGCGGCTGATACACTATGAATTTTATAATGAGTCCTTGACCACGAGTTAGGTGGCAAGGTAGTTGATATGTTGTTTATCATGAGTACTTGACCATGAGCTAGGTAGCAAGGTAGTTGATATGTTGTTTATCATGAGTCCTTGATCACGAGCTAGGTGGCAAGGTAGTTGATATGTTGTGATTGAGGTATATGGTCTGCGAGGTCCCCATGGGTCCCTTTAGTCTATGGAGCCTTAGCTCGACAGGGGTGTATACGACAAGCTGTGCGACGGTCTTGATACCACCTTGCATTGCATATCATCTCATTATACTACTTGTGGTTGCTTTGGATTGGCTTATTTGAGATTATATGTTTACTTTATTCGAGCTATTCTATATAAATTGGCGGCACTGATGCCGGATTGATTTTCCTATTGCAGGTGGAAACATTCTTAGATTATTTCATAGTTTATTCAATTTTTTATTTCCTGTCGGTTAAACTTGCTGGATACATTTATGTGTACTCACCCCTACTTCCTTCTCCCCCAACAGATTCCAGACAGGGATTTCCACGTGGTAGTTGATTCGTTCGAGCAGTTGATTATCCATATCTAGTGGTGATATTCAGGGCTTTGAGTTTCCATAGGAATCATCTTCTTTAGAGACTACGAGGGTGGTGAGGGAGTTCATGGATGTGTTTTCTATTGACTTGCCGGGTATTTCTCCAGATCGTGATATTGATTTTGCCATTGATTTAGAGTCGGGAACTAAGCCTATATCCATTTCGCCTTATTGGATGGCTCCCATAGAGTTAAAGAAATTAAAGAAGCAATTAGAAGATTTATTGAAGAAGGGGTTTATTTGTCCCAGTGTATCACCTTGGGGTGCACCGGTGTTATTCGTGAAGAAGAAGGATGGTACTATAAAAACGTGCATTGACTATCATCAACTGAACAAAGTGACCATCAAGAACAAGTATTTGTTACCTCGTATCAATGACTTATTTGATCAACTTCAAGGTGCTTTAGTATTCTCCAAAATTGATGTGAGGTCGGGGTATCACCAGTTGAGGGTTCGGGAGTTAGATATCCTGAAGACTGCTTTAGAACCAGATATGGGCACTATGAGTTTGTGTTTATGTCATTTTGGTTGACTAATACTCCTGCCGCTTTCATGGGGTTGATGAACTGAGTATTCAGACCTTACCTGGATTCTTTTGTGATTGTATTCATTGACGACATCTTGGTATATTCCAAGAGTGATACAGATCATGTCTGTCACTTGAGGATTGTGCTGCAGAGATTGCGTGAGGAGAAACTATATGTTAAGTTATCCAAGTGCAAGTTTTGGCCCGAGTCTGTGACTTTCTTGGGTCATATGGTGACTAAGGATGGTGTTATAGTTGATCCAGCTAAGGCTGCAGCGGTTCGTGATTGGGTGAGACTCCCTTCAGTGATTGAGATTCAAAGTTTTGTTGGGTTGGTAGGTTATTATCAATGATTTGTTCAGGGATTCTCTTCCATTGCAGCTCCTTTGACTAGACTAACTCATAAGGAAGTCGCATTTCTGTGGACCGATGAATGTGAGGCTAGCTTCCAGAGGCTCAAGGAATTATTGACTTCGACACCTATTCTAGCATTGCCCGAGGAAGGTGTAGCCTTTGTTGTCTGTTGTGATGCTTCTGACATGGGTTTGGGTGGAGTATTGATGCAGAAGGGAAGAGTTATAGCATATGTTTCGCGGCAGTTGAAGGTCCATGAGAGAAACTATCCTACTCACGATTTGGAGTTAGCTGTGGTGGTATTTGTTTTAAAGTTGTGGAGGCATTATATCTATGAGGTATATTCTGAGATCTTCACAGACCATCGTAGCCTCAAATATATTTTCTCTCAGCCTAACTTGAACATGAGGCAGCGTAGGTGGTTGGAGTTGCTGAAGGACTATAACATCTCTATTCTTCATCACCCTAGTAAGGCTAATGTAGTGGCGGATGCCTTGAGCCAGAAGGTTTCTAGCATGGGTAGTTTAGCATTTCTTAGGGTTGAGGAGAGACCTTTAGCTTTGGAGGTTAAGTCTTTGGCCAGACAGTTGATTAGACTTGATATTTGTCTATCTCTGTAACAACCCAAATTTTTTTTAACCTTGTGTTACTGTTTGAGGGCTGATTTGAATCTATCTTGGTTAGCATTCGAGTGTTCCGAGTCACCCATGCACGACCGTCTTAGGAGAAGTTGTATTGGTTAATTTTGGCTTGAGGCCTTAAGGGAGTACTGACTTTAAACTTCCATATATCTTGGTACAGGACGAACTGTGTAGGCCACGACCTATCAAAATGAAGCTCTTTCAGTTATCTTCCCAACGCACTTGGTTTCACGGAATTCAGAGTTTAGAGGAAGAAGTTATGGCCTTTTTGGTGGGACTGCATGGACGGGAATTTTCTTTTGGAAAATTGGCTAAGTCACTACCTCACGGTAGGACCACGAGCCGTGTAGAGCCTCACAGACCTTTAACCGGTCCACGTGGAGAGGCAGTGAGTCTGCAAAGGTTTAAGCCTAGGCTCTGGGCTAAGGAAGGCTCCACGGACCACCACACGGTCCGTGTGAAGCCTCACGATTCATGAGCCCGACCGTGTGGGGTTCCAGTGAGTGGCCAAGGCTCCGAGCCAAGGCCACGTGCTAAGAAAGACTCCACAGACCACTAAACGGTTTGTGTGAGGCTTCATGGTCTGTGTAGGGTACCGTATAGGTAACGTCTCAAAATTTCCTATCCATTGCAAAATTTGTAATTTTCCCAAGTGAGGCATCACTGTTAAACTCATGGACCGTGAGTCACTACACCGTGTAGTCCACTTCGTGAGTGACAGTTTCCAGTTTTGTTCTTGTTTTATTAAGGGTAAAATGGTAATTTTTAAATTAATCCTAGGTCATTTTAGTGTTTTAAAACTCTCCTAAACCCCTAATTTAACCCTATTCCTCATTATTCAAATCAAATTACTCCAAATCCTCTCAAATTGCTCTCACGCTCAATTGAAGACAAGCTTAAGGATCAAGGGAAATTCAAGTATTCTTTAATTTTTCTTGATCTTCTTGAGTAATCAAGGTATGTGATATTGATTCATGGTTTCTCTTTCAACTATGAAGACCCAAAACCTTTCTTTTGTTAAATTTGATGTAATTTCACTTACTTTGAAATCGGGTCTTTCAATTTATGAAGAAATTAATTCGATTGAGTTGTGGGTTGTACTTGGATGGTTATTTTAAGATGAATTAAATCCCTAGTTGTTGAACCCCAATGATTTTATGAAGATTTTAGTTGCATGTTCCCTTGGTTCTTTAATTCAAGCGTGGGTATTAAGAATTTCATTTTAGTTAATGATTTTTATTATGCTTTGAGTATGATTATTTCTATGATGATTTATGTGTTGCAATCCAATACCCATGCTATTCAATGTTCATCCATGCATTGCATTCATGAGTATGAAAGAATTAAATTGTGAAACTCTTGATATGATTTTGGTAAGACATGGGAATTAACTAGATTGTGATCACATCTTGTCTTGTTATGGCTTTATGAGTATTTTGGATGTTTCACACCATCTTGCAATGTTAGAATGAGCTGCTCCTATGCATTGGTCAATGGTTGTGGTTCTTGGAACTCTTGTTTGGCTTTTTAGCTTAATTATGAAAGTCTTGAAATACGTTTTGGGCTTGTAGCCAACTTTGCATGTATTTTAACTTGAAGTTTTGAAATCTCCATTTTGAAAGCTTATTTATGTATATGTATTCCTGTGGGGTAAGACTTAGCACCAATGTATTGGAGTCGGGGTGGACTATCTCCAAGGGTCCATACTCCTTTCCGTCAAACCATGTGGCAACATGGGTATTCTCCCTTATTGGGATTGACTTGTATTCCCCTTTTATAGGGTTGACTTGGGACCTACCTGGAAAGTAGTCCAATTCCAAGTAGTAGCTTGCTTGGTCTCTCTTGTTTTCGGTTGAGGTCACATCCCCACTATGATATGTAGGTTTGCATTCATGCATCATGGAACTTCATGGCATCTTGTTATGATAATCCTTCCTTGTTCATATATATATATTTTGTCTATACATATGTGTGCCCTCGTCATCTAGCTTGCCTTAGGTTCATGTGTATTGCATGCCCGCATACTTAGTACATTATATATGCTAACCCATCTTCTCTTCTACATGATCTAACCATGTAGGGACGGCAGACGATATTCATCTACCGTTGGACGACTAGTCGTGATCCCAGACTTGCTGTTGAGGTGAGCCATATACTCCAAGGGCAAACCTACCTTCTTTTAGCTTATGCTTTATCTATCGTGTGACTTGAGGGTGAGCCCGGACTATGTCAAGGCCCCCGTCTTATTCTACTAGAAGCATTTGTTGGACACTTTTGATTTTACTGTACTCTGTACTATGTGTTTATTTGAGATATCATGACCATTTATGTTTTACTATGAGTACTCCTGATTCGGTTATGCTTCCGTTTATACTAAAATGATTTGTTGAACAAGAATGTATTGTGTGATTTATGTTTATCTCATCCCCAGCAACATCCCCATAGCTTGATTCCAAAGCCATGAATTCCCTTAGACATTATATGTGATTTATAACATTACGCGCTTCTGAACCAATGATGTGTGTGATGATGCTAAGATGGCTTGATCGAGGACTCTCGAGTTCTCATTTGCCATGTCACATCTAGGCCTTACTCCCGGGTCATGACAAAGATGGTATCAGAGCTCTAGGTTCATAATTGATCCTTGGAGTCCAACATGCTGCGTCAAGTAGAGTCTTATTCATGGGTGTGATGCGCGCCATATCTATGAATGTGAGGCTATGAAGACGTTTTAGGAATTTTCTCACTTTATTGTTTCTTATGTCGTGCTGTGAACTGCCTTGTAAGATGTCCTGAAATGTTGGCATTTTTGTTGCTCTTTCAGAAAATGCCTCCTCGAAGAGCTCCCTTCCCCAGACAGACCCCGATTTACAAGGAAGAAGCCCCTCGAGAGCCTATGGAGGCACAAGTGACCCATGCTGAATTTCAAAATATGGTTGCTATGTTGGCCCTGGCGATGACTAATTAGGCCTGACCGACTAACCCCACAAATGGTAGTACTTCGACTAGGGTGAGGGACTTCACCCAGATGAATCCTCCAGAGTTCCTTGGTTTGATAGCTGATAAAGACGCCCAAGAGTTTATTGATGAGCTCACTAAGGTGTTGACCGTTATGGGTGTTAATTCTGAAGAGAAGGCGGAGTTGACTACTTATTAGTTGAAGGATGTAGTCCAAGTGTGGTATAATCAGTGGCTGGTTGGGAGGATGACAAATACTAAGGTGAGTTGGGAGGAGTTCAAGCTTGCGTTCCCGGACCATTTCTTCCCTCTTGAACTTTGGGAGGCCAAGATGACCGAGTTTATCAACCTCAAGAAAGGTAACATGTCTGTGAGGGACTATTCCCTTAAGTTCACCAGGCTCTCAAAATATGCCCCTATGCTACTGGCGTAACCCCGTGCAAGGATGCATAAGTTTATTTCTGGGGTCTCTGATCTAGTGGTAAAAGAATGTCGCACCGTCATGCTTATTCAGGAAATGGATATCTCTAGGCTGATGACCTATGCTACTGACAGTCAAGGGCAGCCAAAGGATCAAGTTGGTAGTGCTCCCAGAAACAACAGGTTCTATGCTCTTCATGCCCGGTAGGAGGTGGATAAAGCTCCAGATATTGTGACTGGTATGTTAAAAGTCTTTGATTTTGATGCTTATGTTTTGCTTGATCCAGGTGCAAATATATCCCTTGTGACTTCTCTGTTGGCTGTTAAATACGGTTTGAATCCTGAAACTCTGAGGGAACCTTACTCAGTATATACTCTCGTGGGTGAGTCTATCATTTCCTAAAAGGTATATAGGGGTTTTCCTGTCTCAATCTTGCATAAAGTTTTTCCCGATTACCTTATAGAGCTTGAGATGTATGATTTCAACATTATTCCGGGGATGGATTGGTTGGATGCATCCTATGCCTTAGTCGATTGTACAACTAGACAAGTCAGATTTCAAATTCCTAATGAACCTGACCTTGAATGGAAGGGTAGTGATTCCGTTGTTCGGGGTCAGTTTATTTCCTACCTCAAAGCTCGGAGGATGATTTGCAAGGGGTGCATCTATCACATTATGAGGGTTAGAGATGTAGAAACTGAGCCTCCTACTCTTGAGTCAGTTCTAGTGGTTAATGAGTTTCCTGATGTGTTTCTCAAAGATTTTCCTGGTATTCCTCCTGAAAGAGAGGTGGATTTCGGCATAGATCTCCTTCCGGATACTCAACCTATTTCCATTTCTCCCTACCGTATGTCTTCGACTGAGCTAAAGGAGTTGAAAGATCAACTGAAGTACTTGTTGGAGAAAGGCTTTATCTGGCCAAGTATTTCACTTTGGGGTGCTCCGGTGTTATTCGTTAGAAAAAAGGATGGATCGCTCTGAATGTGTATTGATTATCGATATTTGAATAAGGTGACCATCAAGAATAAGTACCCGTTGCCTAGAATAGATGATTTGTTTGATCAACTTCAAGGAGCCACTCATTTCTCCAAGATAGACCTCTATTCGGGTTACCACCAGTTGAAGGTAAGGGAGGGTGATATTCCTAAAACAACTTTCCGAACTAGGTACGGGTATTTCAAATTCGTGGTGATGTCATTTGGTTTGACCAATACCCCGATGGTGTTTACAGATTTTATGAATTGGGTATTCAAGCCATTTCTTGACAGCTTTATAGTTGTCTTCACTAATGATATCCTGGTTTACTCCTGAAATGAGCGGGAACATATGGATCACTTAAGGTTAGCGTTTCAGACCCTAAGGAAGGAGAGACTATTTGCCAAGTTGAATAAGTGTGAGTTTTGGTTGGAGGAAGTTGCTTTTCTTGGTCATGTGGTGTCCAGTGACGGTATTAAGCTTGACCCCAAGAAGATTGAAGTCGTAAATAATTGGCCTAAACTGTTGACCCCTTCTAATATTTGAAGTTTCCTTGGGTTGGCGGGTTATTATCAGAGGTTCATTGAGGGATTCTCTTCCATTGCGTCCCCGTTGATTAAGTTGACCCAGAAGAAAGCTGAGTTTGTGTGGTCGAATGAGTATGAGAAGAGTTTTCAGACCTTAAAGGACCGACTTACATCGGCTCCTGTCTTGACCTTGCTGAATAGATTAGATGGATTCGTGGTATATTGTGATGCATCGCGGATTGGGTTGGAATATGTGCTCATGCAACATGGTAAAGTGATATCTTATGCGTTTTGAGAATTGAAGGTGCATGAACAAAATTATCCGACCCATGATCTCGAGTTGGCGGTAGTGGTGTTTTCTTTTAAGATTTGGAGACATTACTTGTATGGAGTCCACGTTGATGTCTTCACCGATCACAAAAGTTTGCAATATGTATTCACTCAAATGGATTTGAACTTGAGGCAGAGGAGATGGTTGGAACTACTCAAGGGCTATTATATGAGTGTTCTATACCATCCGGGTAAGGCGAATGTTGTAGCGGATGCCCTTAGTAGGCTATCCATGAGAAGTGTGTCGCACGTTGATGAGGAGAAGAAGGATTTGGTAAGGGATGTGCACCGTTTGGCTAGGTTGAGTGTTAGGTTAGCCGACTCAGATGATGGTGGTCTTCTTGTCCAAAGTGGGTCTGAATCTTCGATAATCATTGATGTAAAATAAAAACAAGATTTGGATCCTTCCTTGGTTGAGTTAAAGAAGTGAGTTGCCAAAAAGAAGACAGAGGTTTTTTCCCAAGGGAGAGATGGCGTACTACTGTATAAAGGCCGATTGTGTGTTCTAAATGTCGATGGCCTTAGAGAGACTATCATGAATGAAGCTCATAATTCCCAATATTCTATTCATCCGGGATCTACTAAGATGCATCGGGACTTGAGAGAGGTGTATTAGTGGCATGGCATGAAGAAGGACATAGCCAAATTTGTGATGAAATGTCTGAATTGCCAACAAGTGAAGGTGGAACACCAAAGGCCTGGTGGTTTGGCCCAAGATATTGAGATTCCTACTTAGTCCCATTAATCTCAAACACAAACAACAAGGAAATACACGATTCTATACACTTATCAAGAGTCGAGAAATTCACTTGCTTTAATTAATCGAATAATCACTCGAAAATTTGAGCCTTTCATAATGCTTTCGAATGATCAAAATCTATTCAAATATATAATCTATATAAGAATACGAATCAAATGACACCCATATTGCTATATTTATTTTTCGGTTCAAAATTCGGATAAAACAGTCACCCCAAGCCCTCAAATTAGAATTTAAAATTTTCTTTCAAAATATATTTACCCATAATAAAATAAACTTGTACGTCAAAGTTCAGCTAAAACGGATCGATGTTCGACCCCCAAATCAAAATTCTATTCTAAGAAGTCTAGGGCTATATTTTTATAATTTGTACACGTTTCTACCCTAAAAATCTATTCATAATCTCATTAAAACTTAATATAAAGGATGAGAATAATTACCTTGACGATTTAGGACAAAAATCCCAAATTTACTTCTCTTCTTTTTCTTTATTTTTCTCTCCACACGTTTTTTTCTGCATTAGTTTCTTCACCTTTGTTTTGGTTCTTGAGCTTTTTTGTTTTGGGGGCCGAAAGCCCTCTACAACCCTTTTATTTTTTTTCTTTTTCTTTTTCTTTTATTTTTTGTTCTTTCTTCTTCTTCTTTTTTAAAAAAAAAATACTTAGGTACTAAAATTAATAAATTTTACTAATTCCATTTTAATAATTATGGGTCAAGTGATGCAAGATATTATATAAATTAATAATTTAGTCTACCAATTAAATTAATTATCTAAAATTACCAATCAACTAAACAATCGTAGTTACCGAATAGTTCAAAATTTTCAATTTAATTTACGAAAAGGATCTTTTATGAAAAAGTGTGGACTTGTTATCAAAATGACCTAACAGATCATTACATTATCCACCACTAAAAATCATGTTAGTCCTCATTCAGAAATCCCCGAATACACCTCACAATCTAGATGCATTAATTGTACCAAAGATCCACTGATGAGTCGCGAAAATGCAACCCCGATAACACTTTTTACTTGGAATTTTCGCGAGTTCTCAAGAAAATATGTTTGTTTAATGTTGTGTTTAGTGTTATTTTCAGGAAATCAGGTTGTGGCATGGATACAGGCAGAAAGGAAGCAAAAAATGCAAAAAATAATGTTGTTAGCCTCACACGGGCACTTTCACGGGTCGTGTGAGCTTACACGGGTCATAGGGAAGGTCTGTGTATATTGGCAGTAAGCACTACAGGTCGAGGCAAGCCGAAAAGAATAAAGTGTCACCTCACGGTAGGCCTCACGGTCCGTGTACATCCTCACAGATCGTGTAGCTGACCGTGAAGGGAGGCAGAAAGTCCAACCGTAAGTGCACAAGAAAATGCTTTCAAGTGAGACCACAAGGTACCCTTCACAGGCCGTGGAATGGTTCACGGGTCGTTGTCCCAGCCGTGAGATGAGGTAGAAAGTTTGAGCTGAGAGAGCAACGAAAATTGGACCAAGTGAAACCTCATGGGACCCATCAGGCTCATGTGGGTGCTCACAGGCCGTATGGCCAGCCATGAAGGGAGGCAGAAAATCTGCCCATGAATGCATGAAAATTGATGCCAAGGGAGGCCGCACGGTACCCTTCACGGGCCGTGTGGTGTTACACAGACCGTCTCCTCTTTCGTGATGAGAGGCAGAGATTTTTGCTGAAACGGTGCAGGCAATATTGCCAAGTGAAGACTCACGGACGGCTTCACGGACCGTTAAGTGGCACACAGTCCGTGTAGTTATCGTCGTTCATGCCGAAGCCCAAATTTCCTATTTTAGTTTGGATTAGGTTTTAGGTTATCAAAAACTTGAGAGAACAACATTGTAAAAGCCATTTTTATCAAGTTTGTGATTTTGCATCTCGTTGTTTGTAATCGTGATCCATAAATTCGCAGCGTATTCATTTTAAGTGTTGATTATGATGTGTTCAGCTTATTTTAATTCGATTTCTTCAATCATGCTAGGCTAAACCCACAACTAGGGTTGTGGGAACCATGATAACCAAGAAAGATAGGCAAATTTAGGGCAAAAGTCAAGGGTGATCATTGTATACATCATAGGATGTCTTCAATTTAATTTGAACCTTAATGAGTCGACGCATTAGGGTAACCCTGTATTCACTACGTGCTCGATAGGGATGTAGTGATTAGGAAAAGAATCCTATGACAGAATTCGAGATTATTAACCTAGTCTAAGTGCTCGAAACTGAGAAGTGAGAGCATCGTGAGGTCTGAAGCAAGGGTAAAATAGGTAAAACGTTATGAGGCCAAAAGGTGATGAATGATATGCACCTAAGAAGGACTGGAAGATGAATTAGGTGTTAACTAATTGCTTACTCTGTGTATGTGATCGCAATCGTAGAAGCCTTAAGTTTGAATATCAGAATTAGTGTCATGGGGACAACAAACCTAGTCTAGCAATACATTGTTGAACTCCAGAAGTCATTTTAGAGAGTTAATTAGTAGAATAAGCTTGATAATTAGTTTTTGTATTACTACAAAATCCCCATTTTCATTATGTAAATTTATTCCGAAAATAGTAATTACACGTGAGAATAAGTGCTAGTAGCTTTATTTTCACGCATTCCCTGTGGGATCGACCCCAACTCTTGTTGGGTTCTATATTTTGAAAACGACCTCTTTGCACTTTGTTTGAGGTGTGAATTTGGGTGTATCAAATTTTGGCGCCGTTGTCGGGGAATATAGTGATGATATAGTCTATTAGTGTTAATTTCAGTGTAATTTTATTTCCTGATTTTACTTTTTATTTTGTTTGTTAGTACTGCAGGAGACAGGTAGTGCATGCCCGCCACCCGTAGTAAGAGTGAACCACTAATCTCCTACGACCCAGAGCTACAAAGATCCATCCGAAGAATGAATGCACATGAGCGTAAGGTTGAGAGGCACCATGAGTTGGCCCTACATATGGAGAATAGGGGCGACGATGGGATAGGTATTCATGATCTTGATGGGGAGAGAGTATAATTTGTGGTCCCTCCTCAACATCACACAGGGGTTAGACCACCTGCCCCTCTGCAACCCCCTATCCCACTATAGCCACGAGCGATACACCATGATGATGATGACGCTGGGGCTATTGGGGAAATTGTTTTGCCCCCACTGCCTGCTGGTGTGAAGTTCACGATCACCAGAATGATGCTGCAGATGCTCACACTGAGAGGTTTTTTCACAGGGCAGCCACATGAGGATGCCAACCAGTATCTTATGAATTTCGTCTCCACCTGCCAGTCGTCCGAAATTCCTGGGGTGAATCAGCAGGCTATCTGGTTGAGATTGTTCCTATTGTCTCTGTTTGGTGAGGCAACAAAGTGGCTGAATGAACTCCCATACGACTTTATTCGTACATAGGGTGAATTGAAGGAAGCATTCTTAGAAAGGTTCTTTCCAGCGTCTGCAAAGTGGAAGTTGAAGGATGAGATTGGTCGCACTGAAAGTTACCAACAGAGGCTTTATATGAGACTTGAGAGCAATTCAAACAGAAAATTAAGCAATGACCGAACCATAACCTCACAGATGAGCATTTAAAGGATGTTTTCTACAAGTCCTGTTATTTTGTTACTAAGCTGATTGTTGTTGCTGCTTTTGGAGGCTCACACATGGCTAGGACGTTTCCTGACATTGTGGTCATCTTGGATCAAGAGACTAAGAACAGCAGGGCATGGTACACAAGAGATGGTGATTGCTCAGGGTTCCTCGTTAGGATGACTGCAGAGTAGCGAAAGAAAGAAGAGGAATGAGATCAATACATGGCTCACTTGCAAACAAAGATATATTTGTTGACAAAGAAGTTCGTGGGTGGGTGTCTAGAGAAAGTCAAAGCAGTAGATATGGCACCCAGGTATGATGATGTAGGGTTCAAATATGATGAAGAGGCTAAGTTGCTGAACTGTCGGGGGGTTTCCGGACAATCAACTCCAAATATCAAGGTCCGAACTTTCGACGAGAAAATTACTATGATCGGCCTATGGCGAGAGATACTGGTAACTGGCAGAACAGGGACAACTATATAAATGATCGTCTAGCTGCATACGTACCCCCCATGAATAGAGAACACCCAAACAATGGGAGTGGCCCCTCAAATCTAGATGAAATGATGGCTAAGGTGCTCGATAAGGTGAAAGCTACAGAATGTGGTGTGAGGGACATGCGTGGTGAAATATCTAATATTCGTCAGTTAGTGGATTCTCACTCTACTTCTATTAAGCAATTAGAGTAGCAAATAGGCCAGTTGTCTGCGTCACTAAATCAGAGAAAGGTTGGGACCCTTCCTAGTGATACCATCCAGAACCCTAAAAATGATGGTCACTACATGGCTGTGACCACAAGAAGTGGGAAGGTACTCCCTGATCTGGTTCTAGCCAGAGATGATAGGGTAGTTCAGAAGAGTAGCAATGCGGCTAATACCAGTGTGCACCAGACTGATGAGATAGCTGAGGAAGCAGCCGTGACACCTAATAATTCTGAGAGTGTTAATGAATCAAGTGGGTCTGAAAAACCAGCACCAATGTCGTTGCCAGCTGTTCCTAAGCCGCCACCACCATTTCCTCAGAGATTGAAGAAGAAGGCAGACAATGGCAAGTTCCAGAAATTTTTGGAGATGTCAGTCAATATACCTTTAGTGGAGTCACTAGAACAAATGTCGGGTTATGCTAAGTTCATGAAGGACTTAGTAACTAAAAAGCGGACTATCATAGCCGAGTCGGCAGGAAACCTCCACCATTATAGTGAAATTGCTACGAGATCACTGGTTGAGAAAAAGGAGGATCCTGGAGCGTTCACTATCCCGTGCACAATTGGAGCTTTTGATTTTGCATGGGCTCTTTGCGACTTGGGTGCTAGCATAAATCTGATGTCGCTAGTAGTTTATAGGCAGTTGGGCTTGGGAGCCCCCACACCCATGACTATGCGACTACTCATGATAGACAAGTCAGTCAAGAGGCCCGTGGGAATTATATGTGACGTGATGGTCAAGGTGGGCAAGTTCACTTTTATTGCAGATTTTGTTATTCTGGACTGCCAGGTCGATTTTGAGGTTCCTATCATCCTTGGGAGACTATTCTTAGCTACTGATAAAGCATTGGTGGATGTGGAACGTGGTGAGCTGACCTTTAGATTAAACTCAGAGGAGGTTAAGTTCAATGTTTGTTCTTCAATGAAACAACCTAGAGATATGACGGTAATGTCGGTCATCGACGTAGAGAAGACCTACTTTTCTGATGTCCCAGTTGAGGAAGAAATAGTTGTAGATGAGCTGATTGTTGTAATCATGAATTTATCAGATGATGGGATGACTAATTAATTATAAGGGCACGGTGCAGGCATTGCAAGGCAGGGGAACCATACCCTACGTGCCAAGAAAGTTAGACCTGGATTTACAAAATCGACCATCCCCACCTGTTAAACCGTCGGTTGAAGAGCATCCAACTGTAGAGCTCAAAGAACTGCCACAACATTTAAGGTACATATTTCTTGGTGATAATAACACTTTACCTGTGATTGTGGCTACAGATTTGCAGGAAGAGCAGATGATAGCATTGTTGGGGGTGCTACAAAATTTCAAGAAGGCCATTGGTTGGTCTATTGCTGATATTTTGGGAATTCCGCTAGGCATATGCACTCACCAGATTAAGTTAGAAGATAACTGTGTGCCTAGCATCGAGCATCAGTGTAGGCTTAACTCGCCCATGCAGGAGGTTGTGAAAAAGAAGATCATTAAGTGGTTAGATGCTGGGGTCATATACCCGATTTCAGACAGTCAGTGGGTCAGCCCAGTATAGTGTGTACCCAAGAAAGGGGGTATGATAGTCATCGCCAATGATAAGAACAAGTTGGTCCCGTCACGTTCTGTAACTGGTTGGCGGGTCTGCATGGACTATAGAAAATTGAACAAATGGACCTTGAAGGAACACTTCCCCATGCCCTTCATAGACCAAATGTTAGATCGGTTAGCAGGTAGAGGATGGTACTATTTCCTAGACGAGTATTCGGGGTATAATAAGATATATATAGCGCCCGAGGATCAAGAGAAGACTACCTTCACTTGTCCATATGGGACGTTCACATTTAGACAAATGCCTTTTGGGTTGTGTAATGCCCCAACTACTTTTTAGTGATGCATGATGTCTATATTCTCAAACATGGTTGAGGATACCCTTGAGGTATTCATGAACGATTTCTCTGTGGTGGGTGAGTCATTTGACGACTGTTTTCTTAACCTAAGCAGGGCTCTACAGCATTGTGAGGATGCGAACTTGGTTTTGAACTGGAAAAAATGTCATTTCATGGTCAAGGAGGGGATAGTCCTTGATCACAAGATCTCTAAAAGAGGCATAGAGGTAGATAAGGCAAAGATTGAAGTTATTGAAAAGTTACCGATGCCTATCTCAGTGAAAGGAGTCAGAAGTTTTCTGGGGCATGCAGGATTCTACCGCCGGTTCATAAAAGACTTTTCCAAAATTGCACATCCATTGTGTAAGTTGTTGGTAAAATATGTCAAAGTTCCAGTATGATGAAAGCTGTAGGCAAGCCTTTATGACTTTGAAGCAAAAACTGATTACTGCGCCTGTGGTTGTGGCTCCTGATTGGTCATCCCCATTTGAGGTTATGTGCGACGCAAGTGGAACTACTGTGGGAGTTGTGCTGGGTCAGAAGCACAATAAGATCTTTTACCCCATTTACTATGCCAGTAAAATCCTGAATAAAGCCCAGAGAAACTACACCATAACGGAACAGGAATTGTTTGCAGTGGTCTATGCTTTTGACAAGTTTTGGACCTATCTCTTGGGTACCAAGGTAATTGTGCACACTGACCATGCAGTATTGAGGTATCTTATGGCCATGAAGAATGCCAAACCAAGACTTATCCGGTTGGTCCTACTATTGCAAGAGTTCGATTTTGAGGTCCAACACAAAAAAGGGACCGAGAACCAAGTTGCAGATCATCTATCTTGCCTGGAGGATGAGTCAAAGGGGAACGATTGGTTAACTATCGATGATTCATTTCCTAATAAGTAGGTACTAGCCTCTTCTGTTGATCTAATTCCACGGTATGCTGATTATGCTAACTATATGGTGAGTGACCTCATGCCTGAGGACTTCACCTCTCACAAGAGAAAAAAGATCCTCCATGATGTACGTAGGTACTTCTGGGATGAACCATTCTTATTCCGCACATGCACTGATGGGATCATTCAGAGGTGCGTCCTTGAAAAAGAGATGTTGAACATAATGGAAACATGTCATGCTTCTCCTGTGGGGGGGGGGGGGGGGAGAAACCAAAGTAGTACCAAGACTGCTAAAAAGATATTCCAATGTGGATACTACTGGCCCACTCTATACAAGGATACTCATGATCTAGTGCAGGGATGTGATCAATGCCAGCGACAAGGTAATATCTCTAAGCGCCAGGAGATGCCCTTGACTCCTATTCTGAAGGTTGAAATATTTGATGTCTGGGGCATCGACTTCATGGGCCCCTTTGTGAGCTCTTATGGCATGAGGTATATCTTGGTGGCGGTTGACTAATTCTTAAAGTGGGTGGAAGCAGTGTGGCTGCCAAACAATGAGAGTAAGAGCGTGGCCTAATTTCTGAGGTGTAACATCTTTTCCAGATTTGGGACTCCCAAAACTATCATTAGTGATGGGGGGACCCATTTCTATAAGAAAATCTTTCTTTCAGTACTGGCTAAGTATGGGGTTAAACAACATAAGGTCGTCACACCCTACCATCCGCAGACTAGTGGCCAGGTTGAAGTGTCTAATAGAGAGATCAAAGAGATCCTAGCCAAGTCTGTCAATGCTTCTAGGACTGATTAGGCAAGCAAACTCGATGATGCGCTGTGGGCCTACCGCACAGCATACAAAACCCCTATCGGTATATCCCCATACCAATTGGTGTTTGTTAAGGCTTGTCACTTACCCGAGGAGCTAGAGCATAAGGCGTTGTGTGCCTTAAAGAAGTTGAATATGAATTTAGAGAAAGCCGCAGATTTGAGATTGGGCCAAATCAATGAGTTGGATGAGGTGCGTCTGCAAGCATATGATAGTGTTGCACTGTACAAGGCCAGAATGATGGCCCAGCATGACAGACTCAGCAATCTACGTAATTTTAATATGGGCGACAAGGTGTTGCTTTACAACTCTCGATTGCAGTTGTTTCCAGGTAAGGTAAATTCTAGATGGGCTGGCCCATACAAGGTTGTTCAATTCTTCCCTCATGGTGCATTAGAATTAGAAGCTGAGACTGGGCACCTATTCAAGGTTAATGGCCAAAGGGTTAAGAGGTATTTGGGTGTTATTTCTGAAGCCTCCGTGGTGGAGGTAGTGCACCTTGATGAAGTCTGAGTATTCAGGGAGCCTCATCATGCCGCGACTTTAAATCAAGCGCTTCATGGGAGGCAACCCATGCTATAATTATTGCTATATTAAAAAAAAGAACAAAATTAAAATTATCTATTTTTAGTATGTCATGCATTGTTGTTTTTGTAGTTGTAGGTGCATATCAGTGTGCTGGGAAGCCCCGACAGTGAACCATGGTAGGTACGACAGGTGTTGGAGCTCAAACCGCAAAAAGGGGGACAACCATAGTGACACGGAACTGTACACGGACCGTGTGTCATCACACGGTCCATGAGTGTGTCATGGTCATGACCTCTCAGGTAAGTTCATCATAGTTTAAAGTCCCGTCCCACAGAAGACCATACAACCCGTGTGACACCACACGGACTGTGAGGCCAACCGTGAAGTGAGGCAGTAAATGTATCCTCCAGGAAAGTTGGTCAAAAGCCCAAGTCACGACCCATGGACGTCCAAACGGCTCGTGTGAACCACACGGACCGTGAAGCCAACCGTGAAGTGGGGCAGTAAATGCATCCTCTAGGCAAGCTGGTCAAAAGCCTAAGTCACGACCCACGGATGGCCAAATGGACTGTGTGAACCCACACAAACCGTGATTCTAACTGTGAAGTGGGGCAGTGAATGCATCACTCCATATATGCCTTCAGTACTCCAAGTCTTGCCCCACGGAAGGCCAAATAGACAGTGTATCCTCACACGGCACGTGAGGCCAACCGTGAGTAGTGTCGATTAGACAGGCCGAACAACCAAGGAAAACCAAACGATCCATGTCATGGTCTGTGTAGTTGTCCGTGCGACAGCCGTTTCACTGGGTTGACTAGTCCAAAGTTGAATTTATTCAACCCATACACCCTATTCCTTACTTTTCCTCATATTTTCTTCTCAACTCTCCTTCATACCCTTTCAAACTCCCTCACACCCTATCTCTCCAACCATGAATTATAAGTTTTATCATGATCTGTGTAGCACCAAACTTGATTTGAGGCCTCTTTGTCTTCACCAACATCGATTTTAATCAAGATTCAAGTAAGTAACTTTTTGGTTTCTTCTTCTCTTTTGGCAAAATTGGGGTTGCATGTGCTTTTCATTGTGAAAACCTTGAACTTGGCAGTTCTAAATTGTGTGTTGTTGACCAAATCGGGTTGGAGGAACGAGATGGGTGTCTCCCCCACCATTGTTGGTGTTTTAAATTTCTTCCTATGGTTGTGCTAGAAATTTAGGCCATTGGTGTTGTTTTAGTGGGTAGGTTTTTGGGGTTTTGTGTCCCATGTGAGTAAAAGAGGGCCAAGAACCTGATTCGTGGACCTCCGTTTCGGATCTGCGGGTTCTTATCAAGAAACGCTCACGGGTTTTTCCCCACGGTACCCTTCACAGGCCATTTACTTGCACACGGACTGTATGAGGGTCCGTTGGGTGAACCCTGGCACGGATCGCAACACAATGGGAAAGATATGGTAGACGGATCACCTCACAGTTTGTGACCCACTTCACGATCAGTGTTGATGTCCCGTCTAGGTGCCCTCTATCATGAGCATGTTAAGTCCAAGTACATGAAGGACCCCATGATCTGTGACCCACATCACGACTCGTGTTGGGGTCCGTTCAGGTGCTATTTTTCCCAGCATCATAAGTCCAGCTTGACGAACCCCTACACGACCCATGCCATGTCACATGGTTCGTGTAGAGCCCATACAACCGCTCTGCATCTATAGTTGTTAGTGTGTTTCCTCATTCGCATTTGTTGTGTTTTCATAGTGGGCATTTGTGCAATTTCCCGATGATAGACCGGGTAACGCCACTCTTAAGGGATATTGTCACTTGTACCACCGCAGGGAAAGTCTAAGTACCCATTTTCTTGTCATCCTACAGGTTTCAACTAATCTTAACGTTTCTTACTTTGTTGCCTGCAGGTATAATGGGTCCTCGCCGACAAACTCGCCTTCGTGATTTTCCCCTTGAGTGCTCTAGCCAGCCAATAGGTAGTGGCTCGGGAACTGAGCTGTCAGAGGGGTCAAAGGTCCGCTACACCAGAACTATCTCACCTCACTCTCCCCACACAACTCGTGCCCGGACGGCCTACCATACAGTGACACCCCTTGCTACTGAGGGGGTCCCACTTCCCATGGAAGAGGAGAACGTTGCAGCCAAGGAATTTGAGGAGGAGGATCATATCACCACTCCTGAAGCACCGAACCACCAGGATGACACCGCGGAGGACGATCTCCGAGACAACAATGATGAAGCTATACACTATGCTATATCTCGGGTGCCTAATGAAAAAGAGGCAAGGGCCACCATCCGATTTCTCCGAGCTCGTTGGACCACCCCAAGTGGCTGGGACATATTTTTCCATGGATTGATGTCACGACCCAAGCCTAGGGCCTAGACGTGACATGGCGAATGAGGAACCCGAAGGAACCCCAAACAAGCCTCTCA